>JAJOOO010002355.1:0-71920 GCA_029582685.1 Solanum piurae
AGCGGATGACAACCTGCATTATCGCTCGTGTCTAGCAGCCTTTTTCGCGTCAATAGTGTCCAACGCCTCTTTCTGATCACTTCAAAGTTTCATGTTCTATATATAAATATATGTGTTGCTATTTTTGACTAACATCTTCCATATTAATGTTTTTCGTATTCATATTTTTGCTTGCTTTTATTTTGTTTGGTTTGGAACAACTAAGAACGATGGTAAAGTATAGTCGTTCACCCCCACATCCCTTTAGATATTGGGTTTATTATAGTTATTTAGTTTAGAATGACATTTTTTAACTAAGTTTTATTTGTTACTTGACGCATTTGGTGGTTATGAAAACATATCTTTTAGAGAAGTTCACATGGGAATAATGTCTTCAAATGTTGTGAATTTATTCTAAGGTTTTTCTTTCATAAACAAGTGTTTAGAGTACAAGTTTAGCAACTTAAAGTTTGGTATTTTGGGGTCTCAAAGTACAGCATGTTGAGTTCAAAATGTCCAGAATTTTGACATTAGAAAGTCCAAATTTTGAGTATAAAACTGCAGGTTTTGAGGCTCAAAACGCAGCCCTCTTTGTGGGCTTTGAAGTGCAAAATTGAAGCTTGAAAAATGCAGATTTTTGAGGTTAAAAAGTGCATATTTTTACTTAAAATGTGCAGAATTTGAGTGTAAAAAATGCAGGCTTCTGAGGCCCAAAAACCAACTCTTTTCGTGAGTTTTGAGTGGCATATTTTAGCTTTAAAATGCAGATTTTGAAAGACGAAACCGTCATTTTTTTTCCTTTGTGCAGAATTTTTTAGTGTAAAAAAAATGTAGTTATTCACTTAAGTTTAAAAACACCCTTTTTTAGGATCTAAAAGTACATTTTTGGAACTAACCGCTATACTTTAAGAGTTAAAAAGTGCAGTAGTTTGGGTCCAAAGGTGCTTTTAAAATACTACTTTCAAAAGAAAGATATGATTTTAAAAGACCAAAATGGATGTTATAAGGCTCGCTAGAATTGTTATCTTTTTAGTCTTGAAAACACACGGCTTAAGTTATTCGTTTAGAGAAGGACCAAAATATTCATTAGCTTTATCTATAAACTCTCACTTAGGATAAACTCTCATTTAGGACTTTATGTTAAAGAAAAACTTATCCTTTAAAACTCCCAAATGATTTTGAAACTAGCGTTAGGCTAAAGTTGTTACCGTTTTAGAAATATTTTTTTTCTTAAAAATAAGTAAATAAATAAGGAAGTAGGTCTATATATTTTATTAACAAAAATAAATGTAACTATAGAATAAGTCCCAATAGTTAGACCCATTTTATATTCTTGACATCACCCCTTTATGGAAGTATATTTTCTATTGCCACTTTTTTTTTTAAAATAAAATATTACTAAAACATTTTTAACATGTTATTTCAAGATTTTAGATATGCCAATAGGTTCAAAATACAAGGTACATACATATATATGTCATACACAAAAAGATACAAAATTCTATAATTTTTTAGTTTTCTCTATACGTAGCTTATTACTTGGTTACACTTCATTTTTTCCCCTCATATCTACTATCACTTTTACAAATGATACTTTTTTTTTTTTACAATTTATAAATCCCTACACTTTAATATACACATTATTTTACTATAGATTTGCACCCGACTACTATTTCATTTTATTTTATTTTTCTTTCACGTCTTAATCCTATATATAAATAAGACGACAAATTTTCATATCATTTAAGATAGTGCACTTTCTCGCAATTAAGAGGTGTTCCTGCACTCCTCTGAAACTCCCTTTGGATTCCTTAGTTTCAGCATTGGAGCAATTAAGATAGTGCACTTTCTCGCAATTACTCAGTCCTACTCTTAATCGTCTAGGGAAAAATCCTACTCTAGAAATAGGTCATGTTGCATAGCCATAGGCAAGACAATATAAGGTATTGTCATTGCGTTTAGGAAATCACCCAAATGTCAATGAGTTTCTTCTTTAAGACTCGACGACATACACTTTGTGTGAAATTGATATAAATTATCCAAACTAAAACACTTAACGAATTTGGAGAAAATAAACTCATCACACCCTTTACTCTCTTTTCAGATGAACCTCAACCAAGACTTGCCGGATATCCAAATAGTCGTTTCAGCGCCACAAATCCTACAAAATTGGTGGCGAAATATCTGCAGGACACACGGGGCTGAGATTCGAGGGCACTCGAGAGCATTATTGTCACTTCTAGGGACACAATGCGACAAAGTCTTCGTTACTCAGCTAATGGAGTTTTGGGAACCGAGCACCGTAACTTTCAAATTCCTAGATTTTGAGATCACTTCTACACTAGAGGATTTCAGTAGTCTTACCGAACTATCGATTAGATGGAGGCTATCGATGATCCCGTCAGCTATCTGTATAGGTCATTTTCTAAGTCTCTTGGATCTGCATATATTTCGGTCATTGAGATATGTGGACGGTGGACAGGTCGAGTTAGACTACCTCTTTCAGAGATTTGGGCTTTCGGAAGGTTACTATGAATATCATCGTGAATTTGAATACTCGCAGAGCTTGGGAGCATATGAGGCCAAGAGCATTCGTTATGGATTTTTTGTGAGTTATGGTGTTCCCAATAAGGTCCAATTTTGTTGACATCAACATATTGCTGATGGTTGTAAACATCTTCAACGATCCACAAAGATTTTCTTTGGTGCCCATGATCCTCGCTGAAGTTCTTCGTTCAATGACAACTTGCATTAGGGGGCACAATTTCTTAGGGGGATGCAGTATGCTGCTACAGATTTGGGTGAGGGATTATTTTTATATTCGTGATCCATAAATGGATTACTACATGGGCACGTGTAACATGATCGAAAGCCACGAAAATCGTCTCCAAAATTGGATGGGCGCACCAACAGGACGGGAAGAGTGGCACATATTCTTGAACAACCTTACAGGAGATGCCATCCAATGGAAGTTTTCTTGGATAAGAGAATTGGCGTTTGCGAGGACTCGATATTTTTTCTTTATCCAAGACAGTCCGTTATGGTCGACCATGGGATCACATGAAGAGGCCTTCAGTTCAGTCTCACTAGAACGGATAAGGAATCTGTAGGACGAGTGGGAATAATGATCGATTTAGAAATATGAGAGGAAAGCTGGTGTACGTCGGATTATTACGCTTGGCGGAATACTGTGAGCCATATGGCTCATCCAACCGTACGAGGGCATTTGGGGTTTGTAGACAGCCAACAGATTGATTGGATTAGAAAATCAGTGCTTCCTTGCATGGGATTCACCACATCCATGTATAATCAGATTGTTCCCAAATACATCGATTATTTAATCCAGATGGTTGAAGAAGAAGAAGAAGAGGGAAAAGACCCGGAAGAGGATCCAAAAAAAGACCTAGAAGAGGAACTTGAAGAAGACCCATAAGAGGATCCCGAAGAAGACCTATAAGAGGATCCTGAAGAGGACCCAGAAGAAGAGATGGAAAAAGACCACATAGAGGTTTTTGAAACGGGTTCTAACATCTATGACCCAAAAGATGGAGAGGTGATAGACATGTCTCCCGAACGCGACCCCGACGAGTCTCCAAAGTACCACCCAGGGCCATATTATGATGGGGACGATGACAATGATGATGCTCCAACCTGGCCGTAGATTCATTTTTCTTTTTTGAACTCTTTTCATAAGCTCCTCAAAGTGTCATGTGGCCTATCCCTCTTGTATGCGTTATACCCCCCTCCGTACTTTCATTTTTTAGGTTTCTAATTGCCTACCTCAATGTAACATCCAAGACTACCTTATCAATGAAGTTATGTTTTCTCCAAATCTAAATGGATAATTTATTATCAAACTGATTGCAACGTAGGCCTACCTCGAGCTATAAAGTGGTTCTACATTAGGACGCATTTTGAATGTAGCCAAATTGCCTATATATGTGTTACACTTATATATTTGTTACATCTTTCAATATTTCCCAAACTAACATAGTTTCCCTTTTTCTCTGTTTTCTTTTCTTTTCATCATTTATCCCAAAAAGTATGTTGATTTGTGTCGACTTGCAAACTGGTTGACTCACGATACAACCTTCGATCAAAAGGAAAGATGACTGATAAAGACGAGTTCAACGCTGTTGCAAACATAATGATACCTATTGAGAACCCAAAGATTCTCAAAGCATGACAGACATCCAAAATGAAGAGAAAATGGCTCGCATGGAGCAAGAACTCGAGATCTTGAGGGAAGAATTACGCCAAGTGCGAGACTTGGCCAAATTATCGGCTACCACTTTCCCTACCTTTAAGACTCCTATCTACTTCACAAAGGCTGACTTGCCTTCTGCCGACTTGCCAAATCATCCAGAACAAACTCAAGACGCGCCCGCACACGGTCGAGTTCCACCAGCCTCTCCAACCGTAGTCAGGACCATTCTTGACCTCTCTAATCATGATCCTACTATACCTAAAATGCAGTAGATACTTGGGGCACATGTCGCCGCTCCCTATGAGCCACATGTTCCACCTGTATATGATGTTGGAGCTCCTACTTTCACAACGCCAGCTGTGGTTAATATCTCGTACGAGGTCAATCAATATGCAGAAATGGAGAAAGATGCTCAGTTAAAAGAGGATGCATCGATAAATGCCCAACTTCATGGTTTAATAAAGACATTGAAAAGCTTACAAGTCACTAGGGGGACGGAAAGCCTTGATTATGATGACTTGTGCATCAATCCAGACATTGACATGACGATAGGGTACAAACCACCGAAGTTTGACATGTTTGATGGAAAGGGTGACCCTCACGCATATTTAAGGGCATACTGTGACAAGTTAGTCGGTGTAGGGAGAAATGAGAAGCTGAGGATGAAGTTGTTCATCCGGAGTTTTTCTGGAGAAGCGTTAACCTGGTATACCCGCCAAGACCCTCGCAAATAGCGTGACTGGCAGGAAATGGCTGAAGATTTCATGACTCATTTCAGATTCAATACTGAAATTACAGCCGACAAATTCTCATTGGCCAACATACAGAAGAATCCATTAGAAAATTTCCAGGAGTACGCACGACTTTGGAGAACTTAAGACGCAAGAATGCAACCACCACTAGATGAGAGTGAGCTCTCGAAGTACTTTATTCGAGCTTAAGAAGGTGTCTACTTTGACAAGATGATGTCAATGATGGGCCAGAAGTTCACAGAATTGGTCAAGATGGGGGACTTTATAGAGGAAGGTGTCAAATCTGGGAAGATTCAGTCTATGGTCGCATTGCAAGCTGCAAGTAGGTCCATACAATCAGGTGCCATTAGCGGCATCAAGAAGAAAATGGAGGACGTTTCAGCTGTCAGTTACCAACAGGGAGGACCATCTCATCGATACCCCAACAATCCCCAAATTGTTGCACATACTTCTTACGTCCTATACCAAGTATATAATACCGAACCACACTATAATCCACCCCGAGCACCAGCATACCAAAATCCTCCAAGACCATATGTCCCTGTCCAAGCACCAATCCACCAAAGTAGACCAGCATATTCACCGAGACCGCATCCAAATCTTGAAGCTAGAAATGCTCGCGCTTACACACCGATTGCCGAACCCTATGCCCAACTGTTTGAGAAGTTGAGGACAGCGGGAGTTTTGCAACCAATTGAAGGAAAACTTTCTGATCCGATCCCTCATAATTTTAATGGAAACAAGCGATGCGCTTACCACTCGGGAATCCAGGGACACGACACAGAAGATTTTTATGGTTTGAAGAATCAGATCAACTCTTTGATTAGAAGAGGAGTAATCAAATGCAATCCAACACCTCCCAATGTAAACAACAACCCCTTGTAAAACCATGAGAATTGGGAAGTCAACATGGTTACTCTAGATGACGAATATGGGGGGCCCGACTATCCAAACGTAGAGGAAGCAGATGCCATGACATCTTCAGCACAACCTGTTATCACTGTTCAACTAAGGGATCCTCTGACTATCCAAACATATCTCCCAAGAGTTGTAGTGACCACCCTAATCGCTAGAAAGCCTGAGTATGACACCAAAGTAGTCCCATGAGACTATCAAGCAGACTCCAATGGTAAGATGATTGGCACTGCCGTAGCTCAGGGGATGACCAGATCGGGAAGATGTTATGCCCTAGAGGATCTAAATCAAAGAGTTCTTGGAAAGGAACAAAATCCAATAAAGAATGTTACCGATGCTGAAGCTGTAGAATTTTGGAAGAAGATGCAGCCTAAAGACTTTTTAGTCGAAGAGCAGTCGAAGAAGATGCCTGCCCACATATCTATTTTGTCTCTACTTATGAGTTCTGAAGCTCATAGGAATGCTTTAATGGAAATATTAAATGGAGTAAACGTTCCAAAAAAGACCACAAGTGAATCCTCAGCTTCAACGATTGGAATAATGGTGGAAGCTAACAAGATTTCTTTCCATGATGATGAGCTGCCTGCAGAAGGGGCTGGGCACAACAAAGCGCTTCACATCACAACCAAATATTGTGATAAGATTGTTACTCGAGTTCTAATTGATGGTGGTTCTGGATGCAACATCTGTTCTTTTACCACTCTGAGGGATTTAGGGGTGAATATGGGAGAGATAAGGGCAAGTCGTGTGAAAGTTAGAGTTTTTGATGGGGGCAAATAAGTGTCATTGGAGAGATCTATCTCACGTTGCAAGTAGGCTAACTAAATTCCCTACCCTATTTCAAGTGATGGATATATCATCCAACTACAACCTGTTGCTAGAAGAACATGGGTTCACATGGCAAGATCGGTTCCTTCCACTCTTCACCAATGTGTAAAGTTTGAGTGGGATCGCACAGAAGTTACCATCAACGGAGAGCTCAGTCACCCCACCCTTTCTATTAATTCTATCCCAGTCACTGAAGAGTTAGACGGAGCCATTTTTCACACTTTGGAAATTATGCAAGTTGTAAGGGTCGGTGAAGAAGCAGAGACATGTAATACAAAATTGTCAAGTGCAGCAAAAATGGTTGCGTCAGAGATGTTGAAGTATGGATATCAGCCTAAGAGTGGACTTGGACCTAAGTCCAATGGCATAGTTTTGCAAATCCAGCTGAAGCATCAGAGAGGCACCAACGAACTCGGATATGAGCATGCCTCGGGAAGAGACCATCACGGGTCAAGCGATACATTCTTTGATTCCAGATCAAGCTGGCGTTGATGACATCGTAGAAGGAATATACAATCTATTCATGGCCATGGCTGGAGAAGAGGAAGAGATAAATCTCAGCAAATTGACCATTCGTGATGCTGAACCTGGAGAAATCTTGCAGAACTGGACCATCAGCCTGTTCGTGTTTCAACCAGAGTCCTGGTAGTATGGAAAAGTAGTTTCAATTTTAAAGTTCGCATGATCAAATCGAGGCTTGAATCATGTCTAATCTTTTGTTGCTTACCTCTTCTAAAAGCTAGAATGCTTTGAAATAAAAAGTCTTTATTTTCTTTAACTTTTCTCGTTATTTTAAATATCTATTTATTTTTACTTACCTTTTTACTTTTCAGCACTCATATTAAAAAAATCCTCGTTCAACGGTTATGACATGTAACGAATTTACCAAGCAAGGTGAAAGTGATGAACATGATCACGAAGAGTATGATGAAAGCATGATACCTGAAAATCTACCACATGAGATTGAGCAAGTTGAAAGTCAGAAGAAACCCAATATGGATGAAATAGAGGTGGTCAACTTAGGAGATGAGGAAATCATTAAGGAAACACTAGTCAGCATACATTTGGAGGCCGAAAGAAAGCAAGAGTTAATAGAGTTGCTTAAGCAGTATGTTGATGTATTTGCTTGGTCTTATGATGACATGCCAGGATTAAGCACTGATATTGTCTCGCCCAAATTATCGACTGATCCCACTTGTCTAAAGCAAAAGACAAGAAAATTCAAGTCAAATTTGAGTTTAAGGATCAAGGAGGAGGTAACTAAGCAAATTGAGGCGAACGTTGTGAGGGTTACAAATTACCCCACATGGTTAGCCAATATTGTGCCTATTCCAAAAAAGGATGGAAAGATCAAAATATGTGTGGACTATCGAGATCTCAATAGGTCCAGTCCTAAGGATGATTTCCCTCTTCCAAATTCATATACTCATCGATAATTGTGCAAAACATAAGTTGCACTCATTTGTCGATTGCTTTGCAGGATATCACCAAATTCTCACTCCATGGGGAGTGTATTGCTATAGAGTAATGCCATTTGGTCTAAAAAATGTCGGTGCAACCTACATGAGGTCCATGACTACCTTTTTCCATGATATGATCCACAAGGAAATTGAAGTGTGCGTGGATGATGTCGTTATCAAATCCAAAAGAAGTTCAAACCACCTGAATGACTTACGAAAGTTCTTTGAGAGGTTGCGTAAGTATAATCTGAAGTTGAATCCTACAAAGTGTGCATTTGGAGTACCCGCGGGAAAACTATTGGGATTAGAAGAAAGGCATAGAGTTGGATCCATCAAAGATAAAGGCAATCCAAGAGCTACCTCCACCCAAGACCAGGAAGGACGTGATGAGTTTCTTGGGAAGAGTGAATTATATCAGTCGGTTCATAGCTCAATCCACAATGATCTGTGAACCCATATTCAAATTACTGAAGAAGGATGCTGCCATGAAATGGACAGAGGAATGCCAAAAGGCTTCGATAGAATCAAAGAATACTTGTCCAACCCACCAGTATTGGTCCCACCAGAGCCTGGAAATCCTTTGTTATTATATCTATATGCCATGGATAATGCATTTGGATGTGTATTGGGGCAGCATGATGAGACAGGTAGAAGAGAGCAAGCCATTTACTATTTGAGCAAGGAGTTCACACCATACGAGGCAAGATACACCTTGTTGGAATGAACATGTTGCGCTTTGACTTGGATCGTGCAAATATTTAGGCATTACCTGTCTGCATACACAACGTACTTGATCTCAAGAATGGATCCACTAAAGTACATCTTTAGAAGCCCATGCCTACGCGTAAACTGACGAAGTGGCAAATTTTGTTGAGCGAGTTTGATATTGTGTACGTAACACAGAAAGCCATTAAAGGACAAGCCCTGGCTGATCACCTCACAGAAAACCCGATGGACAAGGATTACAAGCCACTCACGACCTACTTCCCTGATGAAGAGGCTTTGTTCGTAGGAGAAGACATATCAAAGTCGTATGATGGATGGAGGCTGTTTTTTGATGGAGCATCAAACTCTATTGGAGTTGTAATAGGAGCAGTCTTAATTTTGAAAACAGGTTAGTATTACCCAATCTCATCTAAGATTAGGTTCTACTGTACCAATAACATAGCGGAATATGAAGCTTGTATTCTCGGACTCAGGAAGGCCATCGACATGAACATCAAAGAACTCTTGGTGATAGAAGATTCTGAATTATTGGTTCACCAGGTGCAAGGAGAATGGACCACTAAGAATGTCAATATCCTGCTTTATTGTCATTACATAAAAGAGTTGAATAGGAGATTCACGAGGATTGAGTTCAAGCATGTCCCTCGAGCTCAAAATGAGTTTGCCGATGCTTTGGCGACATTTTCCTCGATGATTCAACATCCAGAAGAGTATTACATTGACCCTATCGATATAGAGATACATGATCAATATGCATACTATTTTCATGTAGATAAGGAACTGGATGGAAAACCCTGGTACTATGACATCAGAAGATTGATAGAAGCACAATAATATCCTGAAAATGCCACAAGCAAGAAGAAACAGACTTTGAGGAGAATGGCCAATCATTTCTTCATTAATGGAGAAATCCTATATAGGAGAACTTTGGATTTAGGATTGCTGAGGTGTGTCGACGCCGCAGAAGCGACAAGGATTTTGGAAGAAATACATGCAGGAACATGTGGACCTCACATGAACGGGTTCACTTTGGCAAAGAAGATTTTAAGAGACAGATATTTTTGGATAACCATGGAGAGAGATAGCATCTGGTATGTGCCAAAGTGTCATCAGTGTCAAGTGCATGGAGATTTTATACGGGTTCCACCAAATGAGCTCAATGTGATGGGTTCCCCTTGGCCATTTGCCGTTTGGGGCATGGATGTTATTGTACCCATAGAACCTTCCGCATCAAATGGACATCATTTCATTCTGATGGCTATCAATTATTTCACAAAATGGGTCGAAGCTACATACAAGGCAGTGACTAAGAAGATAGTGGCAGACTTTGTTCGCAACAACATAGTTTGTCGGTTTGGAATTCCAGAATCAATCATAACAGATAATGCAGCCAACCTCAACAACGATCTTATGAAGGAAACTTGTGAAAGGTTCAAGTTTGCTCATTGAAATTCCACAGTTTACCGGCCACATATGAATGGAGCAGTTGAGGCTGTAAATAAGAATATCAAGAAGCTTTGAAGGAAAATAGTGGATAGTCACAGGCAATGGCATGAGAAGCTACCATATTCTTTGCTCGGTTATCGCACCATAATCAGAACGTCAACTAGGGAAACTCCTTATATGTTGGTTTATGGTTCGGAGGCAGTAATACCTGCCGAGGTGGAAATACCATCTTTAAGGATTATCCAAGAGGATGGTCTGGATGATGCAGAATGGATACGTAGAAGGCATGAACAATTGCTGCTCATTAATGAAAAGAGGATGGACGTGGTTTGTCATGGACAACTCTATCAGAACAGAATGACCAAAGCATTCAGCAAGAAAGTAAAACCTCGACAGTTCACATCGGGGCAATTAGTATTGAAGAACATCTTTCCTCACCAAGAAGAAGCCAAAGGGAAATTCTCCCCAAATTGGCAAAGACCCTACATGGTTCATAGAGTACTCTCCGGAGGAGCGGTAATCTTAGCAGAAATGGACGGCAGAGTGAGCACAAAGCCAATCAATTCAGACGCCATCAAGAAATACTACATCTGAAGACCTCAAGATTAGCACTTATTTATGGTACTTTTGCATTTTTGATGTAACATAACTACGTCTAGACCTGACTTCCCACGGCGGGGTACGTAGGAAACCCACATCGGATCCCGTCTCCCTTAGAAAATCCAAAATCATCATTTCCATGTATTTAGAACTACGCTCGACCTGAATTCCCTCGGTGGGATACGTAGGCAATCCTTGTCAGATTCGGTCCCTTGTATTTCATATTTTTCACTTTCCTTTTGTATTTGAATTACATCCTGACCTGATTCTTATTGGATACGTAGGCAGCCTGAGTCAGTCCCGGTCATTCCATTTTATATTTTACCCTTTTCATATTGTATTTGAACTACGTCCTGACCTGATTCCGCTTGGATACGTAGGCAGCCTGAGTCAGACCTGGTCATTGCATTACATTTCTTACTTTTCCATTTCATATTTTTCACTCTCCGTTATTGTAATCTGAACTACGTTCTGACCTGATTCCGCTTGGATACGTAGGAAGCCTGAGTCAGGCCCGGTCATTGCATTACATGTTCTTACTTTCCCTCTCATATTTTCCATTTTCCTATTGTATTGAACTACATTACGACCTGATTCCACTTGGATACATATGTAGCTTGAGTCAAGCTCGGTCATTGCATTACATACTTCTATTTCTCCCACTTGTATTCGAACTGCGTTACGATCTGATTCCTACTTTGGGGATACGTAGGCAGCCTGAGTCAGGCTTGATCAATGCATTGCATAATTTCCATTTTTTCCTTACCCTTAGGAAACACTTCCTCATAGTTAGCGTAACCTCAGAATTGTGTCTGCAAAAGAGCTAGGGAAGCTTCATTAGGAGGGTAAAAGCTACAAGAAAACTATGTTGGATATAGTCAAAATAGTGGAAAGCTTGATGGACTTCGGAACATGTCATAATCTAAAAAATTCTGGAGAATTACTATATATATATACCTAATATATACGTAATACACTTATTTTCTAGAAAAATAAGCTAATTCTTTTCAAAAGATTTTTTTACTCTTCCACCTGCCAAATCTCTAGGTTAAGGAACTTTGTGCGGGGAAAAGAAGGTGCCGAAGGATTCCAGTGACGAGGTTTCAGTCCGCGAGTCGATACAAATCAAAACCCCCTTCCAAACTAAATTTGTTTTTTGGGCGCAAGAATACAGAAATCAAGAAAGATAACATCAAGCCTCGGGGCACGACCGGAGGCGCCATTCGACTTCTCATAATCATGAGCCAAAATACTCTTTCCCTAATTCATTTCCTAAAAATACTTCAACCTACATATTATATCTAAGAATATTTTATTTAAATTTTGCAGGTACGCTCAAGATCGGATCAACTACTGAAGAAAAGAGGGCCCTCGTAGGAAAATAGAATAGTTAGTTTCTTATCAAAATAACTCCACCAACTGGAGCTTGTAATGTAACCTCATCAATAACTCCGCCAATCGTAGGCCACCGCCTAACAACGTCAAACTCCACAAGTCTGGGGTTGTACATAGAAAATGTCACTCAATTTCCACCGATCTGAGGCTGTATATAGAAAACATCATCAAACTCCGCCAACCGAAGGCTGTACATAGCAAACATCGATCGAATTCCACTAATCGGAGTTGTATACAAGCAAAAGAAGCAGCACTCCACAATCGGAGACTAACATCATAACGATGTCACTGAAGCTCCACCGACCGAGGGCATGCAAGCATAGCGATGCTGTCATACACTAACAATAATATGTTACATTATAAGTTTACACAACCAGATGCAGGCTTTTACATTACAACAACCCCGCCAGCCGGAGGTTTTACATTACAAGCTTTACACAGCCAGATGCAGGCTTTTACATTACAACAGCCCCGTCAGTCGAGGGCCTCTACATTACAAGTTACTTTACCTACATCACATTCACAATACAAAAAGAGACATTAACAATCGTTTGAACATCTACACTCTACTCTTTACATTACTATTTCAATTTATAATTTTTGAACCGCAACATATACTTTTCACCCTTTTACATGTTTTGCAAGACAATGCATTACAACGGGGAACTCCCTCTAAGCAGCAAATTAGGGTAAGTTAGTGCAATGTCAAGCATCACTAGCTATGTCAAGGATTCACTTTCAAAACTCAACTCAATTCGATTTTCAGAAGTTCAGATTTAAATTTCACTTGTAAACCTTCCATGTCAGTTCATTATAACTCGATACTGCCATGAGTCCTCAGTACGAGCATTTCTCGTTCAAGTTTCTTAAGGACTATACCCCATCCCTCTATTCGTGCTAATCTCTTCATACCTCACCATTAAAGGATTTTAGTATTACCATAATTCGATACTGGGGCAAATTTTAATCAAAATTTGCTATGCTCCTACACTCTCGAACTACATATGGCCTGATTTCTCATGAAACCTGAGATATGTAGGCAGCTCAGAAAACAGAGTTCGACCATAACTCCATAAACATTTCTTGCCAAGTTTTGCTCAAGGTGTATTTTGGCGGGTCGCCTAAAATTGGATCTTGTCAATGTTTCTTTGTCCACGTCTTCTCTACTTTCCTCCACGAACAAAGAAAGGGGCAAGCTGTTGACACCCAATTTTGGCTCTCCACATTTATTTAACTAAAGTTTTAATAATAATAATAATAATAATTATATATATATATATATATATATGTTATGAAATTTTTGTAGGAATACGAAAAGATTTTTAATTATTTATTTTTATTTGATAAATTTATTTCATAAATACTACTTTTTTATGAAAAATTAAATATATTATATAAATATTACTACTTACTTTCTCATTTTTAAATTTCACGTCAAATAAATATTGTTTTAAGGGTTAACTCGATTTTTCTAATTAAACATAATTTCTATTATTGCCATAAATATTTTTCATTTTTTTTCAAAATTAGGAATACTTAATTAATTAATGATACTAATTTATATTAATTTTATTTTTAGAATGACTAATTTTATCAAATAAGCTAGTCTTGCAAAATAATTATTTTTAATTTAATAAATTATGGCTATTTAATAAAGAAGAGGTTATAATTTAAATGGAGTTAATTTGAGCAAATTTGGCAATCCAAGTCATTTTAATTCGGCCAATCCACGCATGCCACATAAGAAGCACATGGATTGTGTTTCTTTGGATTCAATTTCAACCGTTCGATTTGATCTAAGGGCCCAATTTAATTCAGCATTTTTCTATATTATATATATATATATTCATTTATTTATTTAACTGTTCGATCAAACGGTCGGACGACCCAAAATGAATAAGACCTTTCCTTCTCCTAAAAGACCCCTACGCTAGCATCGCTGCCCTACTATATTTTTTTTTTCAAAATTCACGATTATTCATCTTCTTTCCCAGAAGGACGCCTCAATACTCTTCACCTTTTCCAGAAAACGCGTCTACCCCCTCACATCTCCCTCGTTGCGAAGAAAAGCGAGAGGTCTTATCAATCCGGCAAACTGAGAAAAAGCTGTAGCTAGCGGCGTCGATGGCCGCTCCACATGATTCCCCATCCCCTTTGTCAGAGAAACGACTCTGGGCCACCGGAAAAATGCTCCCTGAATCACTCATCCTCTCAAATCGACCTGAAAAGGTCGATTCTTGAGAGATTGTTTGCCCTCTTCATTATTATTTTTCTGTTCTTCCTCAGACTTGGCTTCCCAAGAATTCAAAACTTGAATCCTTGAAGCCAAGTGGAAGTTTGAATTTAGCTATAAAAAGAGAGCTCTAGTTCTCATTTAAAGATCATCCAGGAACGAGCAAGAAAATCCAAGAATCAATCGAGAACTACCCAAAAAAAAGAGAGCAAAAATCGCAGCACACTTCAAGTTTTTTTAGAGTTTGAAAGTTCTCCTCTTTTCTGGTCCTTCTATTTTCTATTTTGAATTAGAGTTGGAGGAAGTTTGAAGTTGAAATCGCTTGACATTGAAGCTCTTGTTTGCTTCTCCATACAAGGTCAGTATTTGGTTCATTCAAAATTTTTTATCATTCTTGTTTAAGTTGGCTCATGCTTGCATTTTTTTTCATTTTTTTAAAATGTGAGTGCAATCGTTTGTATATTCTTGTCGCTGGTTTCAAGTGTGTCGTTATATTGATTAAGTTGCTTTATTTTCTAGACTATGTACAACTCCCTCTTTCCTGTTTTATTTCTATTCTCATGGATAAACAACATTAAGCATAGAATGTGTGCATATTTTGAGTCGTTGATAATCATTATGATTTTGTTATAGTTTGAATGATTGAATGCCAAAAAATGTGAGAAATCATATTCCTTATTGCTTGTCTATTGAAAAATGAAGAAGTTTTCTTTGAAGGGAGCATTTAGTTTGCATCTTTTAGCTTCAGATTCTGTCCCAGAATGATCTCTTAGTGAATTTATCATATGATTCCTTTGAAATATTAGGACGAATGTTGGATTTACTTTGAATGATCAAGGGTATAAAGCTTTCAGTCAAGAAATTATGTGAATCATAGCTTTTATCACGTTACAGTTATGACATGAACATGCCTCATCTAAGTTATATTTGTCTAAACAAACACAATTTAGACCATTAGAGTCATCCTAATCTGTCTTATTGCGCTGTTCTATTAGCTTTAGTTGATCGCGTTCACCTTTTAGCTAAAAATCTTTAAGTTAAATGGTTTGGAATGTACTTGCTGCCCATATATCTGTATGTTAAACATTGTTGACATGATTTGATGAATATTTGCACCTTAAAAGCTCTCTCCTTGAATCAATCAAGTTTTGGGAACGGTAAAAATATTTTCCCTGTTTTCAGTTTTAAAAATGGTAGCATGTTACTTTTGTTATCCTTTTGCTTTGAATCTATCGGATTGATCTTAATATGAATTAGTTCCTAAATGGCTAAGTCGGTTGCTCGACTCTTTATCCCTGTTTGTTTTTGGACTTCTGGTTCTAAGGTTAAGAATGAAGAAAATAAATTTTAATTTTTGTTCAAATCATGTGAACTAGTTCACAACCAGTAGCATTTTTTTTTCTTTTCCATGTCTACTTGGTGTATTTTCAGTTAGTAATGACTTTTGTTGGTTGTCCAGTGATGCTTTCACGACACTTCTCTTAGATATTAAAATGAGAATGTCTAAGTTATGCGAAATACTGACGGCTTAGATATCTCGATACATGATAGAACATGGACAATTTCATCAAGTGATTGCCTCATTTTCTGTTTTAGTCTAAAGTGCACCATTTACTCTTGCTAGAAAATCTACGAATTCCAGTTTGTACATAGTCTATGTCTCATTTTATTACGAATTAGGCAGATTTAATTACTTTAACTCCACCTAATAACTGAATTAAATGATCAATATATATTTCTTCCATCTCTCATCTGATAAGCAAAAATATTTTGTGAAGTAGAAAAAGAGATTGAATCCCTTACACCAATACGTGTTGACTGTCATTAGAACTTGTATGTTAAATTGATTCGTGACCACGTTCTACATAGTTTAATAAGTTTGATGAATCCTTGAGTAATTATACATGAAGTTCTTTGTCCTCTACGTAGTTAGACAATTGGGTGCTTCATTTTTCTGGTGGATATATATTAGACAATTTTGGTTTATCTTAATCTGTCGAAATTTGTTGAAACACATCACATCTTATTTCTAAATTCATTTTAATCATTTGCTGGAAAAAAAATACTTAAATCAAAATTCTAAAAGTTTGAGTTTATAGTCATGCCTAATCATGGCTTACTTCTTTCATTATATTCCGTTGATGTCATATTAGTTGATTAAGCCGATCCCATGAACTGTTCAAGAGTGGAACAAAATATTTAATCTACTTTCATATTTGCCTCTTGTTTGGACCATGAAATGCATAAAAAGAGGAAGATGAATGAAATTTGTTAGCCTATAACTATTCTGTTAGTTAGGAATTAGGAGATACTATTTTTTTTTATGATTTACTGTTAGTACTTTTACATATTTAGAATCATTAAAAAAAATTAAAAGTGTAGATTTGTTGGGTAGCTAACTGTCTTGTAGCTTCATTACACATGGTATAAGTTCTTTTATCCAAAACGTAAATGACTAACTCATATCGGATTAGTTAGGATCTTTGTTTAATTTCCGAAAATGATAAAAGTACTTATATCATTCCGTTCACTGATTTAGCTTAAGGTTGTACTAATCTTTTTATCTATTTTCTTTGCACATGTACACTTGGGAGCACATTTGGAGTTGAGTTATAACTCCATCTCTGTCCAAATCAAAGAAGCGGATGACAACCTGCATTATCGCTCGTGTCTAGCAGCCTTTTTCGCGTCAATAGTGTCCAACGCCTCTTTCTGATCACTTCAAAGTTTCATGTTCTTTATATAAATATATGTGTTGCTATTTTTGACTAACATCTTCCATATTAATGTTTTTCGTATTCATATTTTTGCTTGCTTTTATTTTGTTTGGTTTGGAACAACTAAGAACGATGGTAAAGTATAGTCGTTCACCCCCACATCCCTTTAGATATTGGGTTTATTATAGTTATTTAGTTTAGAATGACATTTTTTAACTAAGTTTTATTTGTTACTTGACGCATTTGGTGGTTATGAAAACATATCTTTTAGAGAAGTTCACATGGGAATAATGTCTTCAAATGTTGTGAATTTATTCTAAGGTTTTTCTTTCATAAACAAGTATTTAGAGTACAAGTTTAGCAACTTAAAGTTTGGTATTTTGGGGTCTCAAAGTACATCATGTTGAGTTCAAAATGTCCAGAATTTTGACATTAGAAAGTCCAAATTTTGAGTATAAAACTGCAGGTTTTGAGGCTCAAAACACAGCCCTCTTTGTGGGCTTTGAAGTGCAAAATTGAAGCTTGAAAAATGCAGATTTTTGAGGTTAAAAAGTGCAGATTTTTAACTTAAAATGTGCAGAATTTGAGTGTAAAAAATGCAGGCTTCTGAGGCCCAAAAACCAACTCTTTTCGTAAGCCTTGAAAGGCATATTTTAGCTTTAAAACGCAGATTTTGAGAGACGAAACTGTCTTTTTTTTCCTTTGTGCAGATTTCTTTAGGTTAAAAAAAAAATGTAGTTTTTCACTTAAGTTTAAAAACACCTTTTTTTAGGCTCTAAAAGTACATTTTTGGAACTAACCACTATACTTTGAGAGTTTAAAAGTGCAGTAGTTTGGGTCCAAAGGTGCTTTCAAAATACTACTTTCGAAAGGAAGATATGATTTTAAAAGACCAAAATGGATGTTATAAGGCTCTCTAGAATTGTTACCTTTTTAGTCTTGAAAACACATGTCTTAAGTTATTCGTTCCGAGAAGGACCAAAATATTCATTAGTTTTATCGATAAACACTCACTTAGGATAAACTCTCACTTAGGACTTTATGTTAAGGAAAAACTTGTCCTTTAAAACTCCCAAATGATTTTGAAACTAACGTAAAGCTAAAGTTGTTACCGTTTTAGAAATATTCTTTTTTTTAAAAAAAAAGTAAATAAATAAGGAAGTAGGTCTATATATTTTATTAACAAAAATAAATGTAACTATAGAATAAGTCCCAATAGTTAGGCCCATTTTATATTCTTGACATCACCCCTTTATGAAAGTATGTCACTTTTTTTTAAAATCAAATATTACTAAAACATTTTTAACATGTTATTTCAAGATTCTAGATATGCCAACAGATTCAAAATACAAGGTACATACATATATATGTCATATGCAGAAAGGTACAAAATTCTATATTTTTTTTAGTTTTCTCTATACGTAGCTTTTTACTTGGTTACACTTCATTTTTTTTTCTCATATCTACTATCACTTTTACAAATGATACTTATTTTTTTTTATAATTTATAAATCCCTACATTTTAATATACACATTATTTTACTACAGATTTGCGCCCGACTACTATCTCATTTTATTTTTCTTTCACGTCTTAATCCTATATATAAATAAGACGACAAATTTTCATTTCACTTCAACTCAACATTTATTTTGGATACACATCTATCGTTTTCAACATATAAAATTGTCATACATTTTGAGTACATTTATTTATTTATTACCGTATGATAAACATACTATTATTATTTTTATTTAATAGACATGTATATGCCGTATCTTGTATTTTACTTTTTTTAAAAACTAATAAAATTTGCTTACCATTGATTTTAAAGCAAATAAATGAACAAATTTTCCTAATTATTTTTTCTAAATTGAGTTTAAGGACTACCTTCGGATAGGCTTTGAGGGATGCTTACTACCTTCCCCTCGAGTAACCAAAACCCTTACTCAGAATCTCACTGGTTTCACAAATCAAAATAGAGTTTAGATTTACATATTTAAAAAATGGTTTTCCTAATATTTTCCTTAAAATTTAGGTGGCGACTCTTAAACAAAATAATTTTTTCAAAAATCAGAGTGACAACCATATTATGTTGTGAACTGTTTCGGCTAGTTCGAAATAGGGGTGCGACAATAAGTATAGTGCTAGCCAATTTCTTTAATAGTAGTTAACTGCAAGTGATTAAGAGCATTTTGAAATCCCTGAACCTCATGTTGTGTGAAACCCCAATTTATCCTCTACGCCCAATACACTGTTAAAGTCACCACATACTACTATGGAAGTTGATGTTGTAATGTTATTTTCATAATTTCCTGCCATAAGGTCTATTTCTTCTATGCTTCATTTCTTGCATAGACAATAGTACAATAAATGCCAATCTGCATCCCAGGATTTTCAACCATGTAGTGAATATATTGCTCATGTATGTTTAGGATTTGCACATTCAAGTGTGATTTCCACAGTAGCCAAATTCTACCATTGACATCATCCTTACAATTATGTGCACTAGATCATCCTTGTGCTACTTTCCTTCTTATTGATGATGCTCTATGTTCCTTAACCCTTGTTTCCAGGGATTCAACAATATTTACTCTATGTTTGTTCAGAAAGCGTTTGAGCTCTTTCTGTTTGTGGGCTTGATTAAGGCCTCTTATGTTACAAGCAACAAGGATCATATAGGTAGGAATGACATAGAGCTGACAGCGCTATCCTACATCTGATATCCCATCATATTATCTACAAATGTGAGCTTTCATCGACATATTTCTTTCCAGGTCTTTGTCCAGGGTCAAGTTCAGGTGGTGGCTGGGAGGATGGTTCAGGAATTAATTCTGATGTATCAATTCTAGTCTCTGATTCCGTAGGAGATTGAGCTTTTACAGGTATACACTTTGAAACAAGACTCCTTTTACCCTTATTCTTCATTCTCTTGCCATAACCCATTGCTGCCCCATTTGATTTCTTTTACCCTCATCATAGCTCTCCACCATATACTCCTTTGGAGGGTGCTTGTACCAGTATTCAACATCCTTACGCCCCAACCTAAGACAATGATTACAAAATTTGGGTCTCCATTCATATTTAATAGATTGAGTCCAGGGTCCGGTGGGTGTTTCAACAGCTATAACATCAGGAAAATTCTTTGAAATATCTACCTCAATAAGGACTCTAGCATATGAGATCTTTCCAGCATTTGTAGTAAATCTTTCTATGTATAAGGGAACCACAATTGCACTAGCAACTTTGCTCAATGCTTGAACAGACCAATAACATACGTAGTCTTAGAAATTTAACCCAAATTTGACTAAGCATATCATCATCGAATTCAAAATCCAATTCCCAATGTCTCAATATCATAGGTTAGTTTCCCTAGAAGTAAGGCACTGTTTGAATCACTTTCTCTTTATCAGTAGTATTATGAAATTTAAAAATGTAGTATCCATCATCATGGTATAGTACTGTCACGAACCAGTGATTTAACGTTTCAAATACACCTAATCCGATTCTAGGTGTAAACAATCGTTAACTAGTATAAAACCCAACGAAGAGTTGGGGTCGAATCCACAGGGAGCAGTACATGTTCAAATTCAACTATGAAGTGCAAACGTGGTCTAAACGGTTATAGAAATAAAAATTATCGAAAATATGCAAACAAATCTAAAGGGGTGACAACGAATGTCATATAAGGGGGGGGGGGTTGGATTTGCAATTAACAGCTGAAACAAGAATGAAAATAGGGGAAACAACAATATTAAGAGGAATTCTCGGGATGTGATCGTTTATAAGCTAATTACACTATATGGGTCATTGAAATTTAACAATAATTTGCTGAAATATTGTGGGTAGGCTGGACTTTAGGTTAGGTGATTTCTTTCGAACATCAACAAGCTTAACAAGATAACCTTAATGCATCCACTCTCTCGAGCTATATGGGTAGAATTGAGTTTAGGATTCACTCTCTCGAGTTAAACCCATATCAACCCAATACCTACAAATCACTAATCAAAAGCTTTAGTTCCAAAACCTCTCTCTCAAGCAAGCCAAGAACTCAAAATTAGAATTGCATTTGCAACTACAATTCATAGATTAAAACTCAGCTAATGATTAAACCCACATTAAAACAACAATTTCATCATCAAACAACAATACCCATAAGATAATTAGACAAATAAACACATGATCACATCCCAAGAATTGGGGTTTTAGCTACACATCATAAAAATAGAGAAACGATTACCAAATACATTAGCCATGATATGGGTAAAGGTTCTCAAGTCTTTAAAATGGTCCAAATTGAGTAAATTTTAAAACCCACTTGCAAATCTTCAAGTTTGAGCCTCAAAAGTCTACAATGGAACTTAAAAACTAAGAGAAAACTCTACTGAATGATCACATGATGCTGAATCTTCCTTTCAAATTTCAATTTATAGTTGCCTAATTTTTTATTGGAAAATCCATTGGGAGAGATAAGTCGGGCCTCGCCGAACAGGTCGGTGATCCACCGTTTGCTCCAATCCATCTCCGGTTTGCATTGGTCAGTTGTCCTCAAGTTTCTGTGACTTTAGGCGATCAAGGTTGCCATCGCGGAGTGGACCGTCGATTCACCGACTGCCGATTTCTGTCACCAACTTGGTTTTTCTCCCCAGGGCTGGAACGCTTGAACTTTCGGCGAGCTAAAGAACCACTCGGCGGATCACCGAGTGGTCTTGGCAATCACTAGAATCACTTTTCTTCACTTCTTCAACTTGTTTGCTCCTTTTTGCCTGGTCCTTTGCCTTGCTCCTTAGCTTACATTACCTGAAAATTAATGTTTTAACATCAGTTTATAGCATAAATTAGGCATGGGAGGACACTAAAATTATCAAAACAAAGCCCTAAATGAGTTCTAATCATGGACTCATCAATACACCCAACTTAAACTTTTGTTTGTTCTCAAGTAAAATTCAAGATCAATCGGTTCAACCAGGATGTCTACAAAGAGTGCTGCTCAAGACTCAACATAAATGCACACACAAGGTTCAAACTATACATACAATGCCCAATTGTGCACTCGAAAATTCAAATTGTGACTAACCATTATCAAGTGTACTCAAGCTCGCAATGCTTGCTTCGAATGCAAGTTCAAGCTCAACAAAAGTACTCAAATGCCCTCACAACAAAGATGATTCCATAATCACACTAAATTTCTCAAAAATTGAAAGTCCCGAAATCAAATGCAACTCTCACACTCACAAAGATGAACACATGCATGACTCCACCCATAGGTTTGCCCATATTTTCCAATCAACATTTGTTTCAGCTCACTAAAGATCACAAAGGTCTTTTTAAGGCTTGTACCGGGGTTGAGTGTAAAGTTATGATCATTTAGACTTAGTGGGCTCTACCTTCATGAAGTATGGTCTGAAAATCACTCTTTCTCCTTCTCCTTCACATTCAAGCATGTTCAAACTCCACCCCATTATTCAACTCAACATGAATCACCGGATACCCCATTATTCTTCATTCTTTTCACACACTTTATTTCACAACTTTTTCTCCTTTTTTAGTCTTTTTCTTTTCTTTCTCTTCTTTTTTTTATATGGAGGGGTTCCAACTTTTTTTCAAAACAATCCATCAAAAGGGGGAATCTTCACATTTCTTGACTTTCCTTCTTTTTCACCACACCCCAACTTAGGCTTTTGGCCTAAGTTGGCTATTCAAACAAACCACTACTTCATGAAAGCTATGAGTGATGGGATAAAGAGGTCAAAGTTGCTCAAGTTTCTTCCAAGAAAAGGATAGGCTCAAAATATGTCAAGCAAGGTTCACACATCTCACAAGGTTGGCCACAAAGAGGGAAATTGTCAAATTGGCTCACTCTCCAAAAATTTCGCCTAAGATCATTTCAATTGCTTGCCTCACTCAATCAATCGGACCAAAGGAGCAAATTCTAGGTGTCATCAAGAACAATGTTCAAAGCAACCTCACCACACAAGGCATTGGTACAATTTATCAAACAAGACTCCACACTTTCTAGCTAACGTGCAATATTCATCACAAGAGACTCAATCAACAACCGGCTAGTCACAACAAGATGCTAAATGTTCACATATTGACTTTGTAACTTAGTTTGCCTCATCATATTTGTACATTCATTTCGTTCAATTAAGAGCACTATTTAAGTCATCGGTATTGACCACAACCGACACTCAAATTTGCACAAGAACAACCACAATCATACACAATATGTGGCAAAATTTTAAAATTTGGGTCAAAATCCATTTTCTATCAAAACAATGGACCACAACACAATTCAACAACCAAGATATATATAAAAAAATAATAAGCTCCAATATTCACATCACAAAAATAAAATATTCACAAAACAGCCCACAAGAGGTAGGTATGAAATACCTCACCCCACCAACAAAAAAATATAGTTGTCCTCAAATGCAACTAAAAATAAAAATAGTCAAAAAAGTATCAGAGAGGGAGGGGAAAGGTCATCCTGCCAGGCTAAGCCTGGGATGAAGTCTGCATGTCCATCGCTCCATCTGTCTGGGCATCAATGCTCGGTATCACATCATCCTTAACTCCATTAGAGCTCACCATCGAAATATCCTGAAGTGATGCTTGTCTCGCAGTCTCGAACATATATCACACCCTCCAAGTCAGCTAGGTCCTCATAGACAACCTCCTCATGAACACCAAGTTGCTCCTCGTCAGTCTCAGCCTCAGACTCTGCAGCAACATTATCAGCTCTAACATTATCTCCGATGGTAGCCGGAGGCACATCAGAATAAGCTGGAACATCAGTGCTCGGGCCATCTGGATCTCTACTGTGTCAAATAATGAAGTAAAATATGTGGACTTTAGATGGTCCACATCCTTTCTCAACCCAGAAATATTGGCCTTCAAGGCAGTCACAACATCAGTGGCCCTCTGGCCCTTCTTACACTCCGCCACTCTCAATGGTCAGGGCATCTAGAGCCAACTTGTGGATATCAATCTCAGCTCTGAGGGTTGTCAAAGCAGTAGCAATGGCTCTCTCGATCATCCTAGGAATAACAACCTCTAACTGGGAGGCACGCACATCGGCTGAATGATCTAGATGGCCCATCTTGTACATCATGGCCTGGTGATCGGAGGCCAAGAAGCAGAGGTAGTAAAAGATCTAGGGGGAAGGGGTGCAACAGATGAGCTAGGAGTCTCAGAAGAAAGAGGTACAGAGGTACCTGAGGGTCCACTAGCCTGATTGGGCATGATTGCCTCTGTCGGTATCATATCAACATCAACTCCGGGGATATGTCCATCAAGGTTGCCCTCCTCCTCTCAGCCTCATCCCGCTGGTACTCGGCCTCAATACACCGGATGTCAGTAGAGGAGGTGGGTGTTACCTTCACATCCGTATTCTCATCTCGAGGAACACGGGCCCATCAACACAACTCGGTGATCAACACCGGGAATGAGAGTAAAGTCTGACTCTACTTGTCCCTCATGGCCATCTCCTGCTCAATTAATAGCCCCAAATTAAGCTTCTGGCAGGAAATGATAGACCCTAAGCATGGATTCATTTTGGGATAGCATGATAGTGCTGCTGATGAACCCAAATCAATACCTAGCTACAACGTTAAGATCCTTCTTCTCTATCGGCGCTTCGGCCTCAATCCACCTCGGGGTGATGTTAGAGAGAAACGGTGCTAGCCAACGTTTAGGTCCTCCAAGGTCTTCTTTTGAACCAAGTCGATATAATCATGCATGAAGTCATAAGTGCACCCTAGATAACATTTATGTCAGAACTGTCGCACTTCACCTTCTTACCCCGGACTATCACAATGTCGACTGGTTTGAAGGTCCTGTCCTTCTTCTTCCCTTTCAAAATCGAGTCTCCTTAGGCAGAATAGAACTCTCGGAGTCAATTTGGAATGTAGGTGCCCTAGGGTTTAGTGAAGATCTTGAACTTATGGAACTTGAGAGTGTTCCATATCTCTGGATACTTGTCCACTACTCCTTTTGTGGACAATATTTTCTCCTCTAGAATAGTACTCAAACCCTCGGCCTTTAGTTGATTGAGTGACCGGGGAGGATGGACATGTACTGGTGTTAGGAACACTATCTGCTCTGAGGTTGCAGCTGGAGGAGGAGGAGTCTGAGGAACTGGAATCCTAGACGGATCATGCATCGCCATGCAGTGAAGCTTTACTCTCTGGGCTTGTAATAACTGATCATCCTCAGGCTTAGAGATAGAAGCCTGAGAATCCTGTGATTCCCCCTCACTGTCGGATGTGGTGAGGTGAGTCTCGTAGACCTCTTCACTGCCAGAGTTGTACTCTGGTGTCTCAGCCACAAACTCCTTGCCCTTGCCTTTGCCTTTTCCTCCCTTGGTAGGGAGTTTGGATGCCTTTGCTCTGGATGCATCTGCATACTCATCTATAGTCACTCCACATGCCCGCTTGCGGGGCCGCATGTCTCTTCCGGACACTTTGGGTCTATTCATTTCTACAAACAACATAGAAAAACATTAGAAAAAGTTCTATAAAAAGTGTAGAAAATATATTGCAGAAAGACTCGCCAAACCAATTGGCGAGTCATCGAACTATTTCGGTGTGCCAGGTCGGGCTCATCAAAAGTTCTAGAACATAAATATGAAAAATTCAAAGCTGGTCAGTGATGTCTAGGGCCTTTCAGTGGATTGCCGACACCAATCGGCAAACTAAAAGTAGCTCGCCGAAAGTTACAATGTATTTTAAGGATTTAGGGGCGCAGAAGGGCAATCAAGAAGGACTTTTGGTGAGTAAAATCGACGAGCTCAGGCATATCGCCGAAAGTTATAGAACGCAAACTCAACATTTAGAGAAATTAAGGGCGATCTAGGGTGTGTTTGGAGAACCGCCGAACTGGTCGGCGAGCTCGACTCAGCTCGCCAAATGGCCCATCGTGTCATTTTTTACCCCTTGCTTCAAAATCCAACCCGTAGCCCACAAAAGCAAAATTAAACACATACACTATGAAATTAAAGTAAGACCCATACTACCCATGCCCTCGGGTTACTCGGACTTCCCTCAATTTGGCAAATATTGGTCATTTGACGTCTTTTACCCTTAAGAATGACGTCAAATGCTCCATCATTGGGTAAAATATGACATTTAGCACAATCTGGGGTTACACAGACTTCACCCCGCTAGATCCAACACATATTTATCACAACCCAACAATTTAGACTCGATTTAAATAATCAGTGACACGAGAATCAACCATTTACGAACAGTTAGGCACTAATCCAATTAATTTCAGGAAAACAAATAATTAAACAATGATTAAATCATACTACCCAACAATTATTAACAAAAATTTACTGATTACACTCGAGTTCAACCACAAATTTAGTGCGGGGTTTGAAAAACCAACCTTTATGCCAAAAGAATAGTTGAAAACTTAGGCGGCAAAGAATTCCACAATCCCAAGTAAAGATCCCAAGTGAAATGAGAGTAAAAATGCGAAAAATATGAACAATATACTATTTGGGTAAGAGTACGAGAGTACAAAATGGGAGAAGATGAAGGATTTTGAAATTTTAAATCGGTTGGCCTTTAAAACCTTTCAGTTCATGCTCCATTCGGCGGAGTAAGTCACGCCCGCCAAACCAATTGGTGATATGCCGAGTGGTAATTTAGCTTGCCGAGTTTTATATAATTTCCAGCAATTTGAGATTCAAATGGCGGACAAAGTCAGGCTCGCTGACCTGTTCAGTGAATCGCCGACTGAGCCTTTGGCTCACAGAGTTTTACAGAGTTTCCCATCAAGCTGGGTGTTTCCAATGGACTTTTGGCTCGCTTAATTGCCCATTTTCCAACACTTTCACTCTTCAACCTGCATAATCAACACCCGTTATTTCCAAAAACAAAATTTAAAACATTAAAGACTTGGATTGCCTCCCAAGAAGCGCCTTATTTAACGTTGTGACACAACAAAAATACCAATTCAAGCTTCATTTTTGGGGTTGGCCATTGAGTCACTAAGCAACCCCCCCTTTCTGTTGTGGATTTAATTGAGTCGAGATTTGACCCATTTGTGTCTCCAACTGCTTAATAGAGACTGAGTGAGAAGTCACCGTCTGACTGAGAGTTGATACATCCTTTTTCATCTCTTTCAACATTTTTTCCGACTCTACAACTTTGTTGAGAATGCATGCAAGCATGTCTTCCGTACGAAAGTTCTCTGGGTCAGCTCTTTGCTCCTTGGGCATTTGGCGTTCATGAGGTGGGATGTATATATCTTTGTCACCATCCCTTTCCTTCCAAGTAGCATAACGATCACGCCATTCCCTGTCACGATCTATCCATCCATCATTTCTATTCCAACTCAAATTTCCACCCGGCCTTGAATAGTTGGGGTGAAAACCTCCTTCTTGATTTGCAAGGAAGTTCACTTCCTCATTGTACAATGCTTCAAATTGTGCTTCATTGGGGTTTACTGCACCAACACCCACAACATTTACACTCTTCAATCCACTACCCATCACATTTTTTGACAATAGGTCCAGTTGGGTAATCATTTTGGCCATATTTTGGTCTCTCTCTTAAGCCTTCTCGATCTGCTCTTTTATCATCCTAAAAGTGAGAGGAGACACCTGGTCCTCACGAGTGTACCACGCTATGTTTATCTTGGTCATTCCATCAAGGAGTTGAGATACTACTTCATAGGGTTGTTGCATTATACCTCCGGGAACAAGTTGATCAGCAACTCCTTTGTTCACTGAGTCAAGACTCCTATAGAAGTATTGTTGCAGTATATGGTTTGGCAGTTCGTGAGTCGGACATTGAAGTACCAACTTCTTAAACTTCAGCCACATCTCGTGGATTGGTTCACCTTCCAAGCGTTTGAAACCTTGGATGCTATCTCTGAGCGTCATCATATTTGACGGGGGAAAGAATCTCACATAGAACGCTGCTGTCAGTTCATCCCAAGAGGTGATGGAGTCCCTCGGTAACTCAGCTAACCATTTGGTAGCTTCACCCATCAAAGATAATGGAAACAACCTGAGACAGACTGATTCTTGTGATATGTTCTTGAATGAGAATGGACCACAAACATTCACGAAGTTCCGGATATGCTCATGGGATCTTCGTGGGCCAATCCTCCATATAGACCCTTCATTTGGAGGAGCTGTAGCATCGTGCTAGTTACATGGCAAACAACATTCCCTTCAATTAGAGGTAGATGTATTGCACCAACACCATCCAATTGGATTGGGTCATTCACATCGTTCATATTTCCAATATCATCTTGGTGGCTCACTTGGCTATCATTATAACCCCCGTTCACGCTCATCTCTTCCTTTGTTCAACACAAACTAACACAAACACAAACCAAAAGTAAGTCGATTCAACTATAACACAAAAAGATCATAATTCAACTTCAATAATAGAATTTTAAACAACACCACTCCCCGGCAGCGGCGCCATTTTGATTTAACGTTTCAAATACACCTCATCCGATTCTAGGTGTAAGCGATCGTTAACTAGCATAAAACCCAACGAAGAGTATGGGTTGAACCCACAGGGAGCGGTACGTGTTCAAATTCAATTATGAAGTGAAAACTTGGTCCAAGCGGTTATATGAATAAAAATTATCGAAAACATGCAAATGTATCTAAAGGAGTGACAACGAATGTCAGATGAGGGGTTTGGATTTGCAATTAACAGCTGAAACAAGAATGAAAATAGGGGAAAAAATAATATTAAGAGGAATCCTCGGGATGTGATCGTTTATAAGCTAATTACACTATATGGGTCATTGAAATTTAACAATAATTTGCTGAAATATTGTGGGTAGAATGGGCTTTAAATGCAATAGCGTTCTCTCGAACAACTATTACAGTTCAAGTGATTTCTTTTGAACATCAATAAGCTTAACAAGATAACCAGCCCACAACCTTAATTTATCTGCTCTTTCGAGCTAGATGTGTAGAAATGGGTTTAGGATTCACTCTCTCGAGTTAAACCCATATCAACCAAATACCTACAAATCATTAATCAAAAGCTTTGGTTCCAAAACCTCTCTCTCAAGCAAGCCAAGAACTCAAAATTAGAATTGCATTTGCAACTACTATTCATAGATTAAAACTCAGCTAATGATTAAACCCACATTAAAACATCAATTTCATCATCAAACAACAATACCCATAAGATAATTAGACAAATAAACACATGATCACACCCCAAGAATTGAGGTTTTAGCTACACATCATAAAAATAGAGAAACGATTACCAAATACATTAGCCATGATATAGGTAAAGGTTCTCAAGTCATTACAGTGGTCCAAATTGAGTAAATTCAAAAACCCACTTGCAAATCTTCAAGTTTGAGCCTCAAAAGCTTCAAAGTCTACAATGGAACTCAAAAACTAACAGAAAACTCTACTGAATGATAGCATGATATTGAATCTTCATTTCAAATTTCAATTTATAGTTGCCCAATTTTTGTCCATAAGAAGCCATTGGGCGAGATAAGTCGGGCCTCACCGAACAGGTCAGCGATCCACCGTTTTCTCCAATCCATCGCTGATTTGCGTTGGTTAGTTGTCCTCAACATTCTCTGACTTTAGGTGATCAAGGTTGCCATCGCGGAGTGGACCGTTGATTCGCCGACTGCCCATTTCTGTCGCCAACTTCATTTTTCTCCCTAGTGCTGGCACGGTAGAACTTTAGGAGAGCTAAAGAGCCACTCGGTAGTTTATCGAGTGGTCTTGGCGTTCACCAAGATCGCTTTTCTTCACTTCTTCAGCTTGTTTGCTCCTTCTTGCCTGGTAGTGTCCTTGCCTTGCTCATTAGCTTACATTACCTGAAAATCAATGCTTTAACATAAGTTTATAGCATAAATTAGGCATTTGAGGACACTAAAACTATAAAAAAACAAAGCCCTAAATGAGTCCAAATCTTGGACTCATCACCTAGATCAGACTGCCGTGATTGGCAACCACACTAACCCAGAATAAGAGAACCATTACTACAATCCAACTAAGCAGTTAACTGAAAACTAGGCATTTAAAGATACAGAAGCATGTTTAAATGACTAAAAGAAATTATGGAGTTCCCATAAACTCCAAAGGTCTAACAAAATAACTAATGCGGAAATTCAACCACTAGAACTGAAAGTCATTATACCAAAACTCTGGTTAACTAACAAATCTAAGAAAAGATGGCGCAACCTCGAAAAACTAAACAAAGCAACCTAAACCAATAGTCTGAGTCTGAAAAGAGTGGACTTAAACAAGAAAGATCCATGGCAGTCAGAAAAAACTGGCTCACCCTTGAATCCGGTCACACTCAATAGTCTCCTAACTAGGGTTTGTCAGTAGCCGCCCGAAAATGCCAATACACAAAACACAGTGTACTTGTCGGATCACACAACTACTCCTATAAGCACAATATACAACGAATAATTACAATACAGTAAGCACACATATACATAATACAATTCAATTATCATTTTAGGAGCAACATACAATTTCCCAATTTCAATGACAATTAGATATAAATGTAATCATCACAAGTGGTCCTCTCAGGAACCCATACCCAAATTGTTAGTGTGTTGAAACGTGACACCCGATCCAATGTATGTGTAGGAACATCACACCCAGTCTAATATATGTGTCGGAACATAACACCCGATCCAATGCATGTGTCGAAACGTGACACCCGATCCAATCAGTACAACCAAACTATAATGAATAGTACATATACCAAACTATAATGAATAGTACATATAATCACATAGTCAAGTATGTAGGTTCATTACATGTAGTTATTCGCTCATAATTGTTTCATTAGGTTCGATTCACATTTCCCTATTCACATACACTCATGCAATACAATGTAGAAATCAACTGACATATATCACACAAATAGGAAATCAAACTATCACCTACCTCGAAACCAAGCTTGAACCCTATTAAGACACTTGAGCCTTCCCTTTCCGGATTCTTTCCGCTTGTTCTTGGACTACAAATGAGTAATTTAACGCAAAGATCAATAAATAAGGTCTAATTTATCCGAATTATAACAATCTTAACCCAAGACCAAACCCATGATCCTAATGCTCAGCTAGGGATTTTCCCACCATTAACTTCAGGTCAAAACCCTCCCTCAATGATAATTTCCCAAGATTCTAAGTTCTAGAAATCAAACTACGGATTAGGAGAGTAAAATCCTTACCTTTAGCACTAGAAATCGTGGAAAATTGTCAAAACTCTCCTGGGTCATCTCCTAGCTCTCAAGAATGAAGTTTAGCAGAAAATAACAATATTTGGGGGGGGGGGTTTCCTCAACTTTAGTCGCGACTGGCCCGCCACGGCGGACCCCATCCCACCACAGTGGCCCCGCCCTGGCAGGGTTAATCCTGCCCTAGCAGCTTGCACGAAACAGAAGCTCGGAATTTTAGTTCCAAGCTCCCATTTTGCAATACACCTTTAACCCTTGACGTTCAGAAACTACCCTTTCATTCCAAGATCAGTTTAAGGAGTTCTACTCGCCCGAATTTGATTCCATAAAGCCGTACAGACTCCTTAACGTCTTGGCTATTCACTCATGTGATCAAATTCATAATTAAATCCCCCATTCATTACCAGATTTCCCTAGACCGTACCTGACTCAGATTTCATCCAAATTTGGACTAGGGTAAACATTTCCAAGTCACTACTCAAAAGTTTTCTGCCGCAATTCTTTCCCCATTGGCATTTCCATAATAACAGGAACATGTCGTTACAATAGATACCAATTTACCCATCACTCATCCCCGAGTGATAAACTAGGATAAACTAGTTAAGGTAAGAGTAGAGTAGTACCTGAATCGTTGAATAATTATGGATACTTGTCTCGCACGACCTTCTCGATTTTCCAAGTAACTTCCTCAACCAGATGATTCTTCCATTGAACTTTCACTGACTTTATCTCCTTGGTCCTCATCTTCCAAACATCATGATAAAAAATTGCAATCGATTCCTCATCATACTGAAGGTCTTTTTCTAACAAAACTGAGTCCTACTTAATGATGCAATCTCCGTCACCATGATACTTCTTCAACATGGACACATGAAACACTGGATGGACCCCAGATATGCTAGGCGGTAAAGCTAATCTATAAGCCAATGCCCCTACACAGTCAATAATCTCAAATGGACCGATGTATCAATGACTAAGCTTGACCTTCTTGCCGAATCCCATCACCCCTTTCATGGGTGACACCTTTAGAAGAACTTGCTCACCAGCCTGAAATGTCATGTCCCTTACCTTACGATCCATATGATTTATCCTGAGCATCTTTCACCAAATCAACCCCCAAAGGTTTTACATCTCCAGCCTCAAACCACCCTATGGGTGATCTACATCCCCTCCCATAAAGTGCCTCGAACAGTGCCTTATCAATGTTGGAGTGGTAACTGTTACTATAGGAAAACTCACACAACGGTAGGAACTTATCCCAATACCTTCCAAAGTCGATCACACATGCCCTCAATATGTCCTTTAACACTTGAATGGTTCTCTCTGACTGCCCGTCCATCTGTGCATGGAAAGTTGTGCTAAAAGGGAGTTGAGTGCCCAAATCCTCATGTAATTTTCCCCAAAACTTGGATGTGAACTGTGTACCACGGTCTGAGATGATAGAAAAGGGCACCCCATGCATCCTCACTATCTCTTTCACATAAACCTTAGCCAACTGATGAGCATTATAGTCTACTCTGAATGGAATGAAGTGGGCTGACTTAGTCAATCTGTCAACCACTACCTAAATGAAATCAAACTTCCCCAAGGTCTTGGGAAAACCAACCAACAAATCCATAACTATCATTTCCCTCTTCCATTAGGGATTGACATTCGCTGAAGCAAACCTGCAGGACTTTGGTGCTCATACTTTACCTGGTGACAGTTTTGGCACTTATCCACAAACTCAGCTCTGTCTTTCTTCATGCCCGGCCACCAATAAAGTCTTTTGAAGTCTCGGTACATCTTGGTCACACCCGGATGAATGAAATATCGTGAACTATGGGATTCTATCAACATCTTTTGAATCAAGTCATCCACTCGGGGAACACAAATTCTTCCCTTAAAACTAAGCACACCTCCCGTATCAAGAACTACATCTTGTGTCTTATCAGACTTTGTCTTCTTTATAAGTTCATTCAAACTCTCATCTTCAAACTGCTTGGCCTTAATCTTATTAATGAAAGTGGGCCTAATCTGAATGCTGGATAACATCCCACCTTTCTCTGAGATACCCATCTGCATGAACTTATATTCCAAAGTTTGAATCTCCTTGGCCAAGGGTCGCCTGGATACACCCAAGTAAGTTAGACTACCCATACTTACCGCCTTTTGGCTTAATGCGTGTGACATCACGTTAGCCTTACCTGGATGATACTGGATGGTAACATCATGATCCTTGAGTAACTCTATCCACATTCGTTGTCTTAAGTTCAAGCCCTTCTGAGTGAACATATGTTGTAGATTACGAAGATCAGTAAACACCTCACACTTGGTACCATAAAGCTATTGCCGCCAAATCTTGAGAGTAAACACTACCGCTGCCAACTCCAAATCATGGGTCGAGTAATTTCTCTTATGCACTTTCAGCTGAACATATCTTGTCCTGAATCAACACAGCACCCAAACCTCAATGTGAAGCATCACAATAAATAATAAAATCTTTACCTTCCATCGGCAGTGTTAGAATAGGTATTGTGGTCAAAAGAATCTTGAGTTTTTGGAAGCTCTCTTCACATTTGTAAGTCCACTCGAAAGGCGCCTCCTTTTTAGTCAACTCGTCAAATGCGTGGCAATAGAAGCAAAGTTTTTCACAAACCGGCGATAGTAGCTAGCAAGGCCCACAAAACTCCTAACTTCAGTCACAGAGCTAGGACGAACCTAATTCTTGACCACTTCAATCTTTTGGGGATCTACCATTACCCCTTCATTTGAAACCACATGCCCCTAAAAGTTAACTGAAGTCAACCAGAATTCACACTTGGAAAATTTGGCATACAATTCTTGTTTCCCAAGAATACCCAAAATAATACGGAGATGGTCTGCATGCTCTTCCTTATTTTTTGAATAAACCAAAATGTCATCAATAAAGACGATAACAAAAGAATCTAGGAATGGTTTAAACACACCATTCATCCAACTCAGGAAAGCTGCAGGTGCATTGGTCAATCCAAACGACATCACTAAAAACTCATAGTGCCCAAAGCGGGTTCTAAATGCCATTTGGGTACATCCTCAGGCCTAATCTTTAATTGATGGTAACCAGACCTTAGATCAATCTTAGAGAAAACTGATGCACCTTGCAATTGGTCGAAAATATCATATATTCGAGGTAACAAATACTTATTTTGAATGGTGACCCTATTCAGCTGCCGGTAGTCTATGCACATTCTCATACTATGGGTTTTTTTCTTAACAAACAAGACAGGAGCACCCCACGGGAAAGCACTAGGACAGATAAAACCTTTATCAAGAAGCTCCTGGATTTGAGCTTTAATCTCTCTTAATTCCGCCGGAGCCATGTGATAAGGGGGGGTGGAGATGGGGTGAGTTCCCGGTTCAAAGTCAATGCAGAAATTTATATCCCTATCAGAGGCATACCAGGAAAATCGGTAGGAAACACTTCCTTGAGCTCAGATACTACGAGAATAGACTCAATAGAGAGAGACTCAACATCAACATCCCTAATATGAGCCAAATAGGCCAAACACCCCTGCCCCACCAGTTTTCTAGCCCAAACGAAAGATATGATTTTAGCTGGCTTAGGCTTGTACACCCCTTCCCACTCTAACTTTTACCTACCCAAGATCTCTAGAGTCACATACTTAGCATTACAATTAATAACAACATAATAGGGGGACAACCAAGTCATGCCTAAGATTATATCAAAGTCAGTCATATCCAAACTAACCAAATCAATCCAAGTCTGAATACCCATAAACAAGATTGGATAAGCACGATATACATGGGTGACTATGACAGACTCTCCAACTGGGTAGAAACATGGATGGGGGCATCAAGTACATCACAAACCATATCAAATCCCAAGTTAAACTGAACTAACACATATGAATAAGTAGAACCCGAATAAAAAAAGATAGTAGCCATCCGGTCACATACAAGAATAGTACCTGTGATCACTGCAACAGACGCCTCAGCCTCGGTCTTACCCAGAAAGGTATAACACTGAACCCTGTCATCTTGGTGGGCGACCTCTTTGCCTGGTTGCACAACTACTCTACCTGCATTACCATTTCCACGGCCTCACTTATTTCCTCATCGCCCACCTTGTGGATGCCCTTTACCATTATTACCACTTCCCTCTAGTACCACTGCTCTGGTCTGTTGTTGCACAGGGTCATAAATATGCGGACAATTTCTCCTTATATGCCTAGGTTCTCCACAATTTTAGCAATTGCGGTCAAAATATGGTTTGCTGCCCGATGCAGGTGCGGATCCCTGACTATCCTGAATAAGATTCTGTTGTGGAGTTCTTGAGTAACCAACTTTAGAAGTGGGCATGGCTGACTAAATTGATCGGGCTACAAGTGTCAGCCTACCTGAACCTCTGAAGTAGGAACCATGAAAGTTACTTGTGCTCTTGGGCTTTTTAGACAATGCGTTGGCCTACCCATCATGTCAAACTCCTTCCACTTTCTTCACAAAGTCTGTCACTTCATTGAAACTTTTACCTGTAGAGGTCATGTGAACAGACAATAACTGTAACTCGGAGTTTAATCCCTTGATGAATAGACAAATCCTTTCCTCCTCTGAAGTTACCAACTGAGTAGAATATCTAAACAAGGCATGTAACTTTGTCTAATAGGTAGCTACAGTCATACCACCCTGCTCTAAAGCCATAAACTCATCCTTCTTACGATTCATCAAAGTCCGGGCCACATACTTCTCCAAGATTAGAGCAAGAAACTATGTCCAAGTGAGTGGGGGTAAGACTGACGATCTGCATTCCACATAGGCCCTCCACCACTGCTTAGCCTCACCTTGAAGTTGGAAGGTCACGAATTCTACCCCATGCTGGTGTACAATACCCAACTTGTGAAGCCTCTCATAACAATCCAAAATGAATTCATAGGCATCCTTACTCTCAGAACCATAGAACACATGCGGCTTCAGCTTCAAAAACTTAGTCAACATCTCATGCTCAGTACCAGTCATCACGGGACCCAATAGGGGACAGAAGAAAGAATCAATGCCTAATGCTCCATCCACCCTGGGAGTAGTAGTAGTAACGGGGCGGTTCATTAGAGGTTGAGTAGTTTGCACTGTTGGAAGGATTTCGGGGCCGACCAACCCTTTCAGAAAAGACATGATTTGCTGAGCTAATACTGGTCTAAGAGAGGAATGCCGGTATTATGTGCTGTGTGCTGGTGCACCCTCCTCTGGTCTAACATCCTCCCCGTCCTCAATCTCCACATTCTCTTCTGCCTCTTCTTGGGGTGCAGGAGGGGCCTCTTCCCTAGGAACATTCTCAGTTGGGGATCCACTCCTAGTGGGTGCCACTCTTCCTCGACCCCTACCCCTTACTCTTCCCCTACCCCTACCTCGACCACGACCTCTGGCTGCGGACTCCTCTATTGGCTCATTGACGGGAGCTACGGATCTGACGTCGTTGAATCACGTGTTAACCATCTGCGAACATAAGAGTGAAAGCGATTAGATACCAAATTGGATCACCAAATACCAATTGGAATCAACTCATAGCACAAAAGGAGATAAAGACAAAGAGTCTTCCTAAAGTCCTGTAGCCTCTCGAATAAAAATACAGACATCTTTGTACCGTTCCTCAAGACTCTACTTGACTCATCTTGGTACAATGAGATCAACGAACCTAGGGCTCAGATACCAATTTTGTCACGACCCAGACCGCCGTGATTGACACCCACACTAACCCTTCGGTGGGAGAACCATTACTACAATCCAACTAAGCAGTTAACAGAAAACTAGGCATTTAAAGATACAGAAGCAGATTTAAATGACTAAAAGAAATTATGGAGTTTCCATAAAATCTGAAGGTCTAACAAAATAACTTATGTGGAAATTCAACCCCTAGAACTGAAAATCATTGTACCAAAACTCTAGTTAACTAACAAGTCTAAGAAAAGGGGGAGCAACCCCGAAAAACTAGACAAAACCACCTAAACCAATAGTTTGAGTCCGAAAAGAGTGGACATAAACAAGAAGGATCCATGGCAGCTTGAAAGAACTGGCTCACCCTTGAATCTAGTCGCGCTCAATAGTCTCCTAATTGAGGTCTGTCAGTAGCCGACTGAAGATGCCATATACTCGACAAAGAAAGAGCAAATGCAGTATCAGTACACAAAACATAGTGAACTGGTAGGATCACGCGTCTACTCCCATAAGCACAATATACAACAAAAACTTACAACACAGTAAGCACACACATATATAGAATACAACTCAGTTATCATTTTAGGAGCAACATACAATTTTCCAATCTCAATAACAATTAGATATAAATGTAATCATCATAAGTGGTTCTCTCAGGGAACCCATACCCAAATTGTTAGTGTGTCGGAACATGACACCCGATCCAATGTATGTGTTGGAACGTGACACCCGAACCAATATATATATTAGAACGTGACACCCGATCCAATGCATGTGTCAGAACGTGATACCCGATTCAATTAGCAAAACCACAATCACAACCACACCATATTGAATAGTACATATAGTTACATAGTCAAGTATGTAGGTTCATTGCATGTAGTTGTTCGCTCATAATCATTTCATTAGGTTCGATTCACATTTCACTATTCCCATACATGCATGCAATACAATGTAGCAATCAACCAACATATATTACACAAACAGGAAATCAAACCATCACCTACCTCGAAACCAAGCTTGAACCCTCTTAAGACACCTGAGCCTTTCCTTTCCAGATTCTTTCTGCTTGTTATTGGTCTACAAATGAATAATTTAATGCAAGGATCAATAAACAAGGTCTAATTTACCCGGATTATAACAATCTTAATAACCCAAGACCAAACTCATGATCCTAAGCATTACTTACCATTAACTTCAGGCCAAAACCTTCTCCCAATGATAATTTCCCAAGATTCTAAGTTCTAGGAATCTAAATACAGATTAAGAGAGTAAAATCCTTACCTTTAGTGCTAGAAATCGTGGAAAACTGTCAAAAATCTCCCTGGGTCGTCTCCTAGCTCTCAAAAATGAAGTTTTGCAGAAAATAATGATTTTTGTGGTTTTTCCTCGACCTAAGTCGTGACTGGCCCGCCATGGCAGTCCCTATCCCGCCACAGCAGCCCCACCCTAGCAGGATTAATCCCACCCCGGCGGATTCCACGGAAATAGAAGCTCAAAATTTGAGTTCCAAGCTCCTATTTCGTAACACACCTTCAACTCTTGACGTTCATAAACTACCCTTGCATGCCAAGATCAGTTTTGGGAGTTCTACTCGCCCGAATTCGATTCTATAAAGCCGTACAGGCTCATTAACGTCTTAGCTATCCACTCATGTGATCAAATTTATTATTAAATCCCCCATTCATTTCCATATTTCCCTAGACCTTACCTAACTCAAATTTCGTCCAAATCTAGACTAGGTTAGATATTTCGAAGTCATTACTCAAAAGTGTTTTGGCCCCAATTCTCTCCCCATTGGCTTTTCCATAACGACGGAAACAGGTCGTTACAAGTACCTTGGGTTTTGAAGAGTTAAAGTTGTTTAAAATGGATTTTGGTAATAATCAAAGCTACGAATAGATTTTCATTTGTTTTATCAACTCCAAAACGTCACTTTTAGTTAGTAGGACTATTGGCTGAGGTCTTAAGGTATTCATATGAATTTTGGAAGACTTTTTGTGTTTTGAAAGTTGAAAGCATAGGATAGTTAACCAAAGTCAACATTTGGTGATAGCAAGCTCCGAATGGAATTCCGATAGTTTCGTTAGCTCCAAAATATGGTTTTTGGTTTAGGCATATTATTGGTTTAGGTCCCAAGAATTTTTATTTAATTTTGATCCATTATTCGAGATGCGGGGAAAGTTAAGGCTAAAGTCTAACTTTAATCAACGTTTGAGGCTAGAAAGGTTATTTTCAGGTTTTGATGATTCCACTAGGTCCAAATAGTGATATTTGGTCTAGTTGAAGGTTTAGTTCAATTCTCGAAGCTTTTGGATGAGTTTAATGTCCTTATTTAAAAAATTGAAGATTCTTAAGTTTAAATTGACTTTGGTCAATACTAGGTTAAGGTGACCTTTTTGGCTATTTTGATCATTCCATTGAGTCTGAAATATCATTTCCAAGCAAAAGACATATTTGGTTTGTGTTCGAGAAGTTTCGAATGAGTTATGGGTGAGTTTCTAAGCTTTTTGGGTGTCTTGGCGTTGTTTCAACAAATTGTGTCAATTAAAAGGTTCACAATTAGTTTTAAAGATAATTATTCTGAAACTTTTGAAATTTTGAACATGAATTATATGACTGATATGCAAAGTTTGATGCATTTTCACTAAGCCGTGATTGGACTTTTATCGCGATATATGAAATAATTGTTTATCGGGAAAATGTTATATACGTCTGGGCAAACGAGCATGGAATTGAGTTTCGATTAAGAGCCCGTTTGGATTGGCTTAAAAAAGTAGCTTTTAAGTCAAAAATAAAAGGTCAAACTGAAATGACTTTTAAGTCGAGAAAAAAAGTAGAGGGAGACCTACTTTTGTTTTTTAACTTATTTTAAGTCATTTTAAACTTCCTTTAAGTTATTTTTAACCTTTCCAAACACTTCCTAACTTATTTTAAGTCATTGTTTGACTTATTTTAAGTTACTTTTATATTTGTCAAACACTTTCAGAAGACAAAAAATTGACTTAAAAGTAGGTTTGACCAACCTTTAAGCCAATCCAAACACCATCTAAATAAGCGGGTTTATATCATTATTTAAGACATTTAGAAAAAATAATTGGGTCATTTCTCTATCGTATGAGGAATTTACGGCTCTTTTAGTAAAAATTTAAGTTGTTGGTGCACTGGTATAAATATTTTTGTACAAGTATTTAAATTTCAGATTGTGTTTATTTGGTATTTGAGCATATTGGGAGTTCTAGATCTATGAATAGAGGGATTCTTTTGGCATTCTTCTCGATTTAATATGGTGATTCGTATCCAATCCTCATTTCAGTATTTTCTCATGGTTTCTTCATCTAGTTTTTTTTTCTTATCTGTGTAATTCTTGGGAGAAATTAGGGTTTTATTGATTTGGACTAGGGATGGCAATGGGGTGGAGCGGGTTGAGCTTAACCTGCAAAAATTTTAAGCTGCCCCGCTCTTCCCCACATAACAATTCTTTTCATTTTCAACCCATCCGCCCCACACAAACCCGTCCCACATCAACCCACCCCGTATAAATTATTTAATATTTTCCATTTCTAGGTAAGTTTGACACTTAATTTTTTTTTTTTATTATTAAGTTATATTAATTTAATAGATAATGACTTGAAATTTTATTTTTTAGAGGTCAATTAGGAAGCATGTAAGAAATTGTATTAGTTTTGATTGAATCATTTTCATTTACTATGTTGAATATTTTAGTAACTTTAAAGAAATATCTTAATAGATAATGCTCTACAACTCTTATAACATGTAAAAAGTTAAAATTAGATTTGAACCCGCATAAAATCGCATAAACCCACAACCCGCCCCGCCCCGCATTAGTTTCTAAAAAAGTCCACTTCAAACCGCCCCACATCCCTCCCCGCGCCTCATAATCTTAAACCCGCATCGTCCCGCATAGCCTTAAATTCACCCAGCCCCGCATCCGCCCCGACCCATTTCCATCCCTAATTTGGACTCAGTTTTTTATGAAAATGTATATTTAGGATCTTTATGTTATAGGCAAACTGATTTTGGCATAAACTTGTTAATTTATCAATTATTTTCATCATAGTAACCGCGTATAAGCTTGAGAATTTGGGTTTTCTCCTGATAAAGATAAAGTTTGATAAATTGAGGATTTCAAGGTCGATTTTAACTCTATTTTTGATGAAATTTCATATTTAAACTTCCCTAAGAATGTGTAAGACATTTTTCAAGAAATATTTCAAATTCGACTCGGAGTTTCAGACCCAAGTATTGGAGTTTTTCTCATGAACTTGTCTTTTAAGTAAATTAGAGTTTTAAGCATGATTTCAACTCATTTTTCAATGAGATTTTGACTAGTGAGTTCCAAAACTTTTGAGTAATGTGATTTTATATAAATTTCGGATATGTCCCTTCATTTTTGGAATTGTATTTTTGGGCCAATTTGACACCATTTTTCAAATTGTTTGATAAAGGTGTTGTTAGTTCCAAAATCTTATTGTGATTACTTATTTGATTAGATTGCATTGATTTGGAGACTCAAAGAAGGGGGAAAACTCAAATCCTGGAGTGAGTGTTTGATTAATTAAGGTAAGTGAACTTCTAGATCTTGTTAAAGCTTGTAGAATCTCATATTTTTCTTATTGTATGTGTTGGGGAATAATGGAAATTGATGATGAGTTGAATTGTTCATATCAATTAATCTTAATTATAAAAAGGGGGATAATGAAAAAGGCAATCTGTTGGTAGTTCTTGTGTGGTATATGATGATTGACTTGAGTGGTAATATTAACATGCTATTGGTGAAAAACTATGATTGTATAGTGGTGATTGTGAATTGTTATGGAATTGGCATCTCTTCATTATGGTGTGAACATGCCTATTTGCATTGGTTATGAAATAGTGAGATGAGATCTGTAGTGATTATTCGAAGATTTCTTCCCGCGAGTGAAATTGATGTCAGGGTTTCTCCAGCGAGTGATACTGATGACAAGGTTTCTTCTGACGAGTGATATTGATGATGAGGTTTCTTTTGACAAGTGATATTTATGTAGAGCTTTATTCGACAAGTGACATTGATGCCAAGGTTTCTTTCAGTGGCTACATGGACCATATGCGTCCCACATGGGTTCCGGTTAGAGATTTAGTTGATGTGTATCATAGGACAGACATGCATCACTCTACATGACATTGCACATCATTGCATTGCACTTCGTTGATTATGATTAATAATTCTATGTTGTCGAGACTCTTGATTGTAGAACACTGTGATGATATACTAAATGTGTTGAGGTGCGATTCAAATTACTCTTTATGTGCTTTGTTATGCGGAGTAGGAACTGTCGGGAACTTTATTGATGAACTTGATTCTTTTGAGGTTGATCTGTAATTGTTGAGGTATTGTTGTTGAACTATGTGTTATCTGTAATTGTTGAGGTATTGTTGTTGAACTATCCCCAACATGCATTGCACAAGTAATACTATAAAACAATAGACATGCATACATACATAAATTGGAAAACATACAACCATTACCTACCAACAAGTAACTACCCTAGACAGTCGTCAATCATCCCAAATTCACGCACAAATCCTTTTCCAGGAAACACCTAGATAAACCATAGAACAACCACCATTAGCTAACAACCCCTATCAACATAACTATCTTAACCACAAGCTTAATCGTCAAAATTCTGTGCCCGAAGGCCTATGCACTCAATCTTTGAAAATCCACAAGATATAATGCAGTAAAAGGGGGTTTAACAACTCAATTTATGAAAAACCTAGCTTACCTAAGCGCCAAGCATCAACTGATGAAAATAGCCTATGAGTTTCCGACTCTATTAGAACAAACTGTGATGAACAAGCACCAAAATTCATTAGGTTCTCACCCCTCTTGCCTTGTAATCTCTCCCCTCCATTTCTCCCATGCCTCAGGTGCCTTTGGAGGATTTTTGGAGCAGCCCTCGTCTATTTTCTTCCTTCAAAATTGGGAGAAAAATTAAAAGAAGTTTCATTAACTAGAGTCTGAGTTTCTGTTAACCCGCTATAATGGCCATGCAGGCACTATAGCGACGCCACCATAGCAAGAGGCTTCCCTCTATGGAGGGCCAACATCAGTCCGGCCAATATCAAAACAAGCTAAATTCGTCGTGAGCTAAATTTTTAAATTTTGCACCATATTTCCAGAATAGTGGGATTCTGCATGAGAAACGATTTAGTAACGACGGATTGGGTCATTACTATAGATACTAATTTATTTATCGTTCATCCCCAAATAACTACCCGGGCGGAAAGAAAACATATCGGTTATTGAGGGTTACCGCATATTTTGACAATTTTAAGGATGTACTCATCTCTGTGCAGTAATTCAACGGTACCACATTCCGCGTACCCAATAATACCGGCATATAAAATTTGAATGCACAAAGCCACAATAAAACTTTTACCCCGCCCACTGAACTAAACCTGGCTATAGCGGCTTGACGCAATTTAGAAACGAATAAGAGGGTGGGGAATGGGGTTTTATGCCTATTTCTCTCCTTTTCACTCCCAAAACTCTCTTAACCCTCTGATCACCTCATTTAGAAATGTCAAACTAATGTAAATATCACCTTCCTACTCTCTTTACTTCGTTTCACGCATAAGAATGATTGCATGCTAGGAAGTGATAGAGTAGAATAGGGTTTTGGGTTGATATTTGAATTTGAAAAATAACTTATTTAGTTGTCGAATTCCCCCAAGAATGGAAATTCCCCTTATTTTTACAATACTAACACAACGTTCTAGGCATAAGGATCATGGGAAATAGGGCTGAAAATGGGTCCAAAATGGTGGAGAAATTGAAAGTAGTTAATCGTTAAAACTTAGATTCAAGCATGATTTAGGAGTTTAAATGCCAAGAATTTTGCATATTTAGGTAGTGCAACACTTTAGAAACACTGATCTGCAAAAAAATTGCTGAAAATAGAATTTCTGAGCTAAGGGGCACGATTGACGCGCCCCCAGAAGGTCTGGAACAATGAAGGCCGCTATAGCAGCAGTAACAGCCCGCTATGGCGCCCTCTGCTATGGAGCTTCCGCTCCAGCTATAGCGCCACCCTAGCCGCTATGTCAGGAGGGCTATTTACTAAGCCTCCTAGGTTGGCCTAAAACATGTTTTCTTATTAGGCGCACTCTTTCAGATGATTTTGTGGTTTCCTTACCCACGTTTCTACTATTGTAGATTATCAAATGGAAAGAATTGAGGGATCAAACTACCCTTACGAGAGATTTCTCGAGGCTACTAGAAAGGAAAGGTTCGGCAAAATCCGATGGATGGGTTTTTGTTTGGAGCGGGCATTTAAGATGAAGGGAGTGGCCGAACAGGCTAGCACATTCTACAACCGGATTCAGCAGTTCGGTTGGCGTCCTTTGGTGGTGGTTCCTCCCTTTTTGTAGTCTAGGTAGGTACTGGAGTTCTATGCTATCCATCCTACCATTCTATAGGATTCCCCTAACCCTACTATTTGCATCCAAGAAGTGGACGTTCCCGTGAATGCCCGGTCCATAAATGAAGAGTTGGAGTGCCGTAGGATCCTCATGAGGCCTATGATGCCAAGCTGAGAGAGATGGACATGACATGGTTGTGGAACAACTTGTAGGCATCATCGATCGACCCGAACATATCACATAATATAAAGTAGACATTCAGAAAGAAACATGCGATAAGAAAGTCACTCCACCCCAAGTCTCTATCTACCGTCTTCTACCATCCCATGTATAATGCCCACAAATTAATACACTTTGATCCCAACTCCCTTCCTCATTTCGCTGCTAACTTTACCATTAAACATTCGACCCTTTTTGCCACTCTAAGCTTCTCATGCCTAACCTTTGTGCCACCCTAAGACCTGAAACAGGCGCCCTATCCCAACTTGTCCTTTTTGACTTAAATCCCTATTATCAGACATGTTCGAAACATTGAACGACCCTAGTAAGTCCCAGCACTTAAAACATGCCCAAACCCCCGGTCATCTGCCCGACCTAGAAATCACAACTTAGCAAAACAAATAACATACCATATAACCACATGTAATACATAGCTCGGACTCCCAGTACTTATCTTGAGTTAACATACACATGAAACATGTTCCACATAATTACATACAAGTCATACCTGAGTCCTAGTTATCTTCCAAGTAACCCAGACCACTCAAGGATCCAACAAGAATACATCACATTATATATATAAGGTAAACCTGGTCCTCTTATGGAACAACAAATACACATACCCGGTCCTCATATGAAATCCGCACACAAATTGTTATTGTACCGATGCAATACCCGAGCCAACCAGAGTTAGTATTTATATCGTACATGGTATCCGAGCCAACCATTAGTATTCATATACCGGTGTGGTACCCAAGCCAATCAGCAATCACAAACAACATGCATAATCACAATGAATAATAAATCTGAAGCCATAAGTAAAGTAACATGTTCATTGCGTGAGATTATCAACATGATGTCATTTCTTATGCTTCCATATGGTTTCCACAATATGCATTGCACAAGTGATACTATAAAGAAATAGATATGCATACATAAATAAATTGGAATACATGCAACCATCCCCTACCGACAAGTAACCTCCTAGACAATCCTTGATCGTCCCCAAATTCGCCCACAAATCTTTCCCAGGTAACACACATTCATACCATAGAACAATCACCATTAGCTTACTACCACTATCAGCATAACCATTTTAGCCACAAGCTTAACCTTCTAGACTCCGTGCCTGAAGACATATACATGCAATCTTTGAAAATACTAATGCAGTAAAAACGGGTCTAATTACGAAATTTAAAGAAAATCTAGCCTACATGGGCGCCAAGCATCGGATGATGAACCTTGCCTATGAGCTTTCGACTCCGTGAGAGCAAACTGTGATGAACGAGCACCGAAATTCCTTGGGTTTTCACCCTCTCCCCCTCCTCTTGCACATTGTAATCTCTCCCCTCCATTTCTTCCATGCCTCGAGTGCCTTTGGAGCAACCCTAGTCTATTTTCTCCCTTCAAAAGTGGGAGGAAACATAAAAGAAGTCGTATTAACTAGGGTCTGAATTTCCATTTGCCCGCTATAGCGGTCATGCAGACTCTATAGCAGTGCTGCCATAGCCCGCTATGGCAGGCTGACGTCCGCCTGGATAGTTTCAAAGTAAGACAAATTTGTCGTATGTTCAAATTTTTAAATTTTGCACCGTATTTCCAAAATATTGGGATTCTGCATGAGATGCCCTTGAATAACGATGGAGAGTCGTTACAAATCCCGACTAGAACCTCATTTCACTATTTTGGGGAATCTTGGTAGTTCAATTGGTTGGTACCTGAACTCTCATCTTGTTAGTGAGGGTTTGATTCCCCATATTATAATCCCCTCTCCATTTACCCCTTCCCCTGCCCCCATTTTTTTTTTAAAAATATATATTTTCCTCCATATAGAACACAACCTTAAAGTAAAATGAGGCTTAGTAGTTAGTTCATAATGCAAGACCATGAAATTTATTGTTTATTGTATGATTAATTTCACTATAATCGTATCAAATGATAAATCCACAGCTAAGATCATCAGTGTGTTCCTTCAAAATCCTACAAGAAAATACACTCATACATAAAGCTCAACATAAACCAAATGCGCCAACTACAGAGTAACCAGCTTTCAATATGAATTGGCACACTAAAGATCAACCAATGTGTAGAACAAAGATATTCACAGCTAAATTTTGTCAAAAAATGCTGAAACTTGTTCTATTTTCTTCAACTTGAAAAAGGTATGAACAATTGTACAATTCACAAATGTTACAGTTTGTTGTTCAAGATTTGTGTAAACAAATAAACAAAAGAACAAATTTTTTCGAAAAAATTAACCTGGCAATACTATTCTGGTTGATGTATTCATATTCACATCTGAATAAGCCCCTGATGCCACTTCTGCATCCAATCCAGCAGCCCATCTCCTTAGAACTCTCAACAATGTTGCTGCTTTTCTTCTTCCCCTCCCTGTTCCCATTCCCATTATTTCCCATATCACCCTCTCAATCCCTTGAACTCCTGCCAATACCGCCACCATCTCTGATCCTCCTTTACGACACATGTTCACTAGTGTTGCTGCAACACTCTCTCTAGCTCTATCTGTTCCATCTCTTAATACTATAGCCAGTTTTTTCATCAATGGATATGCGGCTGCAATGGCCACCAATCCACCCTTCTTCACCACCACTTCGAGAATTGTAACCGCCTCTTCAGGTAATCCATCCATAATCTCCGCTACCATTTCCACTACCCCACCTTCAATCAACTTCCCAACTGCCTCCCTATCTCCCGCCAAATTCAAAATAGCTACTAAGGCATCCCTCTTCGAATTCGTTGGCCCCTCACGTGCCAAATCCATCAATCCCTTCACCACACGTGTCTTTCGAGCTAACCTCTTTTTGTAAGCAGGTACACCTGACAAGCTAAAAATGGTTGCTGCCGCGTTCCCCTTTGCCTCCCACATTGCACCAGATCTTAACACTTCGATAACTCCATTTAAAACCCCGTCCGTTTCCATTATCCTCGTCTTGTTTGCCTCAAGAATAGATAGATTGAGAATTGTTGTAACTGCGTTAACTTGTAAGCTTGGATGCTCGGACCCTAACAACTTAACCATTAACGGCAAAGCTGCAGCTTCAGCAATGCAGGCTCGGCTATCTGAATCCGTCTTAGCTAAGACTCGAAGCTCATGAACAAGCCGGTTAGCTGATTCTACAACTTGGGAAGCCTTCAACTTGTTGACCAAAAACGACACAGTCATTCTCGTGGCTTCCAATGCGGTTTTGTTGGTAACAACACCGTTAGATTTAACGTTCATCTCCGTTGATTCAAAGGGTATTTTCTGGTCTCTGCACCACATAGCTATCAAATTCTTCAAAGCTGAATTTGGTATGAGGTCTGTGTGGGTCAGGGTTTGACCCGTTTTGGGACAGGTGGTATGACCCGATTCGAACCAAAGGGTTATTGAACTGCGGTCGTATGTTTGTCCCGTGGAAACCACCACAGGGTCTCTCATCAAGTCAAGCGAAATCGGACACCTGAAATCAGCCGGAACATTAATATCCGCCGCCGCTGCCGCAGCCCGTCGCCGCCGTGAATTTGTTCTCGGTGTTGAACCGCCGTACAACACACATTTAGCATATCGAACAAATCCGATCAACGCGATGATATCTGATTTAGCTTTCTCATCTGTTTGACTTTGAATTTCTTCTTCCAATAACTCAATTTCATCCCTGCAGCTTGTAGAATCACGCAAAGTTAATTTCTCAAAAATTTCCGCTAATTTATACTGATCAGGTACGATTTCTCTTTCAATTCTATCAAGCATTTCAACAACTTGAGATCGTAAATCTCGATCCTTAGGATCGACATAAGCTATTTTCTCCGAGCACTGCTTCGTTATCAGAATCAGCAATTCCTGAACATCGTCATTTAATTTGAGCTTTTTCGAAGGTAGAATATCCAATAAAGTAGACAATTCAAGAGTTAATTCATGAAAAACATTAGAGAACACATCAATTTGCATAAGTAGCCACATCTTACTACAATTACGGCAATCTTCAAGCAAAGTCTTCATACGCTGTAAAACTATGTACAATTCGTCGAAACACAAAACAGCAGAAGGTGGAAAACCAGTTACATGTCCTCCTCGTGACGTATTCGAATCATTTGAATTTGTAAAATCTCTACCGAGAATTTCTTCGAATAATACTGATAAAAGCTTGGATTTTCTGATAATTGAAGATGTATTTCTCTTGAGAAGAAATAACAAAGGTTGTAGAGTAGAGATTTCTGATGATAATAGAAGAAGAGATTTTAGGAGATTGCGATCAGAGAGATTCGGAGCCACGAAACAGTTGGCCGACGGCCGACGTTTTCTCGGCGGAAAAGATTCAGGTGAAACTGCCATATTGTAATGAATGAAACTTCAAACAATTGCGAAAATTCTGAAAAATGAATCGTATTTAGATAAAATTAGAAGAGGTATAAAAAGTTGAAGAAATCAAAGAATGAAAGAAGACTTTTCTTGGAAGTGATAGAGGAGGCTTTTTTTTAAGAAAAAAATGGAAAGAGTATTGGATGAGTTGTAATGGGGACGGACTGTTTCATACAACTTGCACGCCTTTTTCAGCCATTTTAATTCTTATCTTGTAATGTAATTTATATATTATATTAATACTATTTGGTTCATAATTAGTTATAAACTATAATTACACAATTAGTTGTTAAAAGTAAATATGGTAAGAGGGAGGAGATAGATGAAGATATTTTATTGGTTTGAAATTAGGGCCGAATTTATATGTTCATTTTATTCAGACTTCCTGAATAAAAAAATTATATTGTGTATATAAGATCAAATCTGTATTTAATATTTAATTTGTAAACTATTTAGCATTTTTATTAATCCTCAAGAGAAATTTTGACTCTATCATTATTTGAAATATCTCATGTGATTGATTATCTTATTTCATTTTCTATGTATAAGTAATTCTAGTTTCGGCTAAGGCTTATAAGGCAAACAAATTGTGCGATAAAGTTAAATAAAAAGATCAGTTTACGCCTCTCATCAGACTCTCTGCTAATAATTTTTTGGACTCATTCTTGAGTACATCATTTTAATATAAAAGGTGGGATGAAATAATTTTGTGATTAGATGATACCTCAAGTTAAATATGGAATAAAAGTTAATTGCAAACTTATTTTTCTTAATTCACGTACCAAACGAATTATATTATACTAATGGTAATTGTAACACGTTAATTACTACGTAGTATCATATTTCCGATGTTATGAACTCGTGTTTAATGTATACCACTTTAAATCCATATGCAGTTGACTAAGCATAAATTTTTTTATGTTTGATATAGTTAGTACATTAAATTTAATTCCATATATGATTTTTCTTTTTTAAATTGAAATTGGACAAGTGGCCCATTTTATTAATGCTCAAAAAAGGGAGGTCTGACAGAATGATAAACAATTTTTAATTTAATTCCGTATTAGTAACAGAATGAAGAAAATCAACTAATTTAATTTCAGAATTTGGGTCAATTACGTAATAAGCATCAACTTGTATCTAATGATGTCAAAAGTTTATTCAACTTTGGCTTTGCTTTGATTAATTGATTGACGATGGAATTTTGTGTCATTGCTTTGAAAGATATTGTTAAAAAACTTTCAGATTTTTTTACATTTAATCTTCTTTTTTCCTTTTTTCTTTAATTTCTAGGAGTTATTTGCTTCTTGTGGCTTCAATTTGTCATTTATGATTGGTGCTAGTGACTACTAATAATTTTAGTGATAGTTGTGATGGTGAAAGTGGTCGTCACGATGGTAGCGATTGATAATAGTTGTGGTGGTGGTTGTTAATTGTGATAATGGATTTGATTAATGTTGGTAGTTGACGGTAATGGTTGAAGAATGTGTGATGTGTACGATGATGTTGATGGTCGTTGGTGACAGTGGTAGATGTGATGGTGAAGGTGGTTGAAAGTATGCATTGGTTGCATTGGTGGTAGAGGATGATAGTGGTGGCGGAGGTGGCAATGGTAGTAGTGACAATGAATATAATTATAATGATTGAGGTGATAGATGTGGTAGTGACTGACAGTAGTGATTGACAGTGATGGTAAAAGTTGATATAATTATAATGATAGAGATAGTACGTATTGGGATTGAAATAATAGAACGTTATGCGAAGATTAATAATTACTAATTTCGAATAATGATAAATCAGATGATAAGAAGATTATACTAAAAGAAGCATAATATTATTTATATAATTTGGTTAAGTGAGCTACTTATCGGAAAACTAATATAAAAGGCATAAAATTTATAATTTCACCCTAAATCAAATTCTTTAATCACTAAAAAGTAACATTGGGGATGTTATCTTGTTATTATACGAGAACAAAAGATCTTCTATTTGTAGAAGTTTAAAATTTCTTCTCCAAAAAATGATAACATTTTGTGTATTAAGAAAATCTTTTTGAATTACAACACCATTGCGGTAAAATAATCCAAATAAGATAGGAAATTCAAGGCAAATTTAATAATAGATGTGGTAGCGATAAACAATAGTGATTGACAACGATTGTAGTTATGATGAAAAAAATGGCTGATAATGATGATGATGATTGACAATGATAGTAATTGCGACAGGATGATGGTCAAAATTATCCACATGAATATATTTTCCAATAATATTAAGACTCTATTCAATTAAGATCTATTCGAACTAAATTATAAATGCATCTTCTTTACTTATTTGAAAAGCTTTCCCTCTTGGAAGTTTAAAATACTTTATTTTCTTGAAGAATTGAATCTATAATCTTAATATTGAAGGTGAATTATACTTTTCACTTAGCAATCATTTTCTAAGTTGTGTTAAAACTCAAATTGGAAACATTGGACAATAAAAATATTATCCACTTTTTTTCCTGGCTTTCCCCTATTTTAAATTATTAAAAGTGAAAATGTAATTACAGATATTGATTATCTCGTGTTATTTACTCAATACAATTTTTTGAAAAGAAATGTGTTATTGACGAAATACAGTTTTACTGATTCACAATTTAATTAATATATAGAAAATAAAAATGATGATGAGCTGTTGGGCATCAATGCCAACGAGTTGCTTCTTCTTTTTTGGCAACTTTAATGGAAAATAATATATATTAAAGTTTGGTGAAGATAAGAGATGAATTATTAGCATATAAAATAAAGGCAAAAGACAACCTGGTCTTCTTGTACATATTTGCGTCTGCCCTTTTCTTTATTTATTAAGACATAATATTAAAATAAAATTATATCTTCTTTTTCCTTTCTTTAAGCGTCCCTTTTTGTTCTTTTTTATGATTGGACCATTTCATGGCAGGAGCAAATGTATTTCCACACTTTGTGACGGACTGACGGTGCTATTACTTCATAAAACCATAACTACCCTATCATCTAATGCTCATTCATTTCTCTCTCGTAAACATGAAAGTTTCATATTTGTGAAAATTATTAAAATTTTATATAAAATTTTATCAAATAAGTAAATTATGTTTTATAAATAAAATGTTGAAATATTTCAAGGTGCTGTATTGATAAATCATATATATATATTATAAATAAATATTTGTGATTACGTACTTTTAAACATGTATATTTTTATGAAGATTCATTTGTCAACAATAATAATAACTAGCTAATCTTTAATGTATTCTTTTACATAGTATGGAAAATCTCTTCACGCCGAACATGAACCTTTGTTTTTATATAAAATATAAATTTTTGAGTCAATATTTTACATTTTAGAAAAATTAAAATTATGATTTGAAATCTCAAATTCTGTTATTTTTAGAACTCCTTTTGTAATTTTAATAAATTAATCATGAACTTAAATCATATATCCTTACGCTGACTTAAAATTATAATTTCACATTGCATTGCAGGTCTAAAATGAAAGAATATGAGATAGAATATTAGGACGAAATCAATTTCATAAACTAATTAGGTGTGAAGGAATAAGAGCATATAATAACTTAAAATAATGCATGATGTGGAGTGGGCAAAACGTTTGTTAATCCATTAATTCAATATTCTCCCACCAATAGATACATAATTGAGTCCTAATTAATTTGAATTTTCATTCTAATTCTATTGGCGGACGAAGTTTTATTTCTCTTTATACCCCTTTTCATTTTACCGTAAAAGAAAGAATTTTTTTAAGTGGATACAAACCTAAATTTTCTTTTCATTCATCTTAGGGAAAAGGGAATCATATACACAACAACTTTGTTATTTGGAGCTGATATACCTCTCGTCATGAAAGTGACTCATATATACCCCTATTGTTATATAAATGACTCACATACACCCTTTTCCTTTAATAGAAGTGAAAAAATTAATTTTAATTTATTTTTTTAATTATTTAAAAATATATATATATATATATATAATCCATATGGGGTATATTTGATCTTCCTCACATGTATTTATTTATTTTTTTACTTTTTTGTTTCAACAATTTATGTTTCACTACTTTGCTTGTAAAATTTATTATAGATGCCTCAAATTTTATTTTTACACATACAAAAACTAAATTACACATATAGCCGCAAAAAAATAGTTTTAGTTTTTTTTCCTTTACACTAAAGAATGAAAGAAAAAAAAAAAATAAGAAACTCAAATAATGATAGTAAAAAAAAAATCAAAACTAATTGATGTATGAAAAAGATTAAACTATACCTTGAACTTTGCTAGAAGAATCATATGTACCCCTACATGAATTTTAAAAAAATTTAAAGTCAAAAAGATAAATTTAAAACTAATTTTTTCACTTCTGTTAGATGAAGGGTATATGTGAGCTCCTTTTGTAACGGTAAGGATATGTGTGAGTCATTTGTATAACGGTAAGGGTATATATGAGCCACTTTCTTAATGAGGGGTATATCAACTCTAAATGACAAAATTGAGGTGTATATTAGATCCTTTTCTGTTCATTCTAAAACTTGCTTTGTTGCAAAAGGGTCAATATCAGTTGTGGAAAGAATAGAATGCGGTGAGAATTATTAGTAGTTATATTTTAGTGATTTGTTGGGTTCTATACAATTTTGATGGTTGACCGAGTGAAAGGAAATATGTAAATTAATCTAATTTATAGATACACTTTCTAAGGAGCTGAATCCGTAGCAAGATCACTAATGAATAAATATGTGTGCAATAATCAAGAAATGGATAATAATTTTGTAATAAACTCAAAAAAAAATCAGCTCAATGAAGAGTTGGAGTTCGACAGTTTGATTTGAAAGAGTCTAAAGAGACAAGAAATTTGAAGTGAAGAAGGAATCTAAAGAGGCAAGAACTTTGAATTGAAGAAGGAGTCTCACTTCTAGTAGAATTCTAAGTCAAGAGAGTTTGAGTAAATATGGAGTTTGAAGTGAAGAATAACTCTTTGAAGAGTTGTATTTAAATAGAAGCAAAGTCATTCAGACTACGTGTGCACTTAATGCGCAAAAAAGGAAAATGAAAAATTGACTACGCAAATGCTGCCAAAAGACTAAAGGAACAAATCGAAGAACTAGGTCCTATTATAGAGTTTATTTATTAGGAGTTTTTCATTGAGTTTTATGTTGATGTAATCCTAGTTCTGTGAGTTATAAACTGAATTAGGAGTGTTGTCTTCAAGTTGGGATAGCTCGAAGACTTGAGAACAAATACCTTGGAAGGTTCATCTTGAAGTTTAGGAATTAAAGTTAGTTTCTAGGATTGCAATAGCTGTAATCTGAATTCATAACTTGAAGTTTTGAAATTAGAGTTAGTTCTTAGGATTGCAAGAGTTGTAATTTGAATTCATAGCTGGAAGTTGGGGTCAATGATCTTGTTGATTGTTGATCTTTAGGAATTAGAGTTAGCTCCTAGAATTGCAAGAATTGTTATCCGAATTCTGTTGAGGTTCATTAATTTAGTAAAGTAGTAATTAGATTCTGTAGAGGTAAACGTCGTAATTTTTTACACTTTTTAGTGAACCAGGTGTTTTCACGTAAAAATATTGTGTTCTTTTCTTATTGCTCTTACTGTTTTGGTGAAACACGTTACACAACTTGTTTTAACTCATAGGTTATTCTAAAGTAAATAACATGGTTGTGTGGAATATCAATTGGTATATGAGTAGATTTTCTTATTAAAAGTTTAACCGCTTAAGAAAAGATCAGGATATTTTGCACCTCCACTTGAATACAGTGAAGGACAACATATCAACACGCCTACATTATTCAATGGACAGTATACTCATGGTGGAAAGTGATGAGTCCACAATTTGGACTCATTTAGGGATTCATTTTAATAGATTTAGTGTCCTTAAATGCATATTTTGTCTCAATAACTGATGTAAATCCTTAAGTTTCAGGTATTTGAAGTTTGAGGCAAAGCATGGACACTACTTGGCAAAAAGGAACAAAACAGTTGAAAAGACAAAGAAAAGAAGGCCTGAGGATCGCCTAATGCATTCGGCGAATCGCCGTACCTCGCCCAAAGTTCCAGTGTGCTGAGTGAAGGAAAAGATCAAGTCGGCGATGAAAAGGAGCAATTGGCGTGTCGCCGAATAGTTCCGCGAAGCAGTACTAATTCTTCCAATGATCCAGAACATGAAGATACTGAAGGCAAGAGTTGAAAGGCGATGAAGCAGACCAAAGGGCGGATCGCTGAGTGCATCAACAATTTCGACTAACTATGCCGAGTGACCCTTCGCAACATATTTTTAGACAACTATAAATACTAGTTTGAATTTTTATCTTAGTATGCAATCTCAAATACAACATTTTATTTTTCTAAGTTTCAAGTAAACATACCTTGTTCTTAGCTTTTGAAGATTTGAAGACTTCCAATTCCAAGAAATGGAAAGTGGGTGTTGAAGATTCTCCATCTTAGACTCGATTGAAGTGAATATAAATCATACCCAGTTGATGTTACTTCGATTTGGTATCATTTTCTTCCTTTTTTCTATGTCTAGCTAAAACCCCAATTCTTAGGGTGTGATTTTGTGAATATGGGTTAAATTTCCTGTTGGGTATTGCTTATTGTTAGTGTATCTGCTGTTTAAATGTGATTTCGTATATTAGTTGCGTTTGAACTTAATGGGATTGTAGTTACAAATACGATTTCATCTTAGTGTGTTTGGCTTGCTCGAGAGAGAGGTTTTTAAACTAAGACTACTAAATCGATAGCCGATGGTTATTGGGTCGTCATGAGTTCAACTCGAGATAGTGAATCCTAGACCTTTTCCCACACATTCAACTCGAGAGAGTGAATGGGCTAAGGCGGAGGTTGTGCTTAAAAGCGGTAACTCGGTGTTTGAGAGAAACCGAGTTGATTCGGGGTAAGTTGCTCCAGAGAGAATTTACCCCTACTAATGTCTATCCTAGTTACAAATGTTCATCAATTGATTATCAATAGCAATCACCCGATTGTGTAGTTTATCCCGTATTCCTATCACATCCCAAGAATCTCGTCTTCCTATATTCACATCTTCAAATTTTCGTTGTTTTAGTTGATAATCGACTACAAACCCCCCATTGATAACTGACATTCGTGTCAACCCCTTTTATTTGTCATGATTTTACTCGATAATGTCTTTAGCTATGGTTGACTCTAGCATATTCACATTTAACTCTTAATTCTCAGAAACCTCTTCCTTGGGACTCGACCTTAACCCATTCGGTTGGGTTATATTACTATTGTATGATCGTAGACACTTGAATTGGAAGTTGTGGCTTGATTACGCAAACATCAAAATGGCGCCGCTGCCGGGGAGTGGTGTTACTTCAGAACTTTGAGTTGATTCGAATTTCGCTTTTGTTAGTTATAGTTTACTCACTTAATTTTTAGTTTTGTTTTGTTTGTTTGTGTGAATATTTCAGAAAGTATGAGTGTAAACGGCAGCAATGGTAGCCAAGTAGGCCATCAAGACGACATCGAAAATCTTAACGATGTAAATGAGTCTCATGCTAATGACCCCCATCTCATAGGCGATATTGGTGCCATTCGCTTGCCTCCAGCATAAGGGAATGTTGTATTTCACATCACGAGTACTATGTTGCAACTCTTGCAACTAAAGGGGATTTTCAGTGGATTGGCTCATAAAGACCCTCATAAGCACATTCAAAATTTTGTGGATGTGTGCGAACCATTCTCTTTCAAAAATATATCCCAAGAGTCGGTTCGTTTATAGTTGTTCCCATTCTTTTTTATGGGAGAAACATACAAGTGGCTAGCTGAATTGCCACACGACTCAATCACTTTGTGGGAGGAGTTGGTCACCGCATTTAATGTGTGATTTTTCCCTCCCTCGAAGATGATGACTCTTCGGGACAGTATCCAAAGCTTTAAGCGTTTGGAGGGCGAGCCAATTCATGAGACTTCACTGCGATTCAAGAAGTTGGTGCTCCAATGCCCAACTCATGGCTTGCCTGACAACATATTGCTGCAATAGTTCTACCGGATCCTAGAATCGGTGAATAAGGGAGTTGTTGATCAACTTTCTCCAGGAGGTTTTATGCAATAGCCTTATGTGATCACAGTTCAACTATTAGATGGCATGATCACGATAAATCAGGCTTGATACACCCGTGAAGATCAAGTCTCCCTTCTTACATTCAAATTGACCAAGGAGTAGATAAAAAAAGATCAAGAGAGGGACCAAAACATGGCCAAGATCATGACACAACTTGAAATTTTGTCCAAAAATGTCATGGGAGTTGGTGCTCGGGGTGTCAATGTTGTGGGTATCGGGTGTGCAAATCCGGAAGAGGAAAAGTTTGATGCTTTGTACAATGAGGAGGTGAACTTCCTAGCCAACCAAGGCGGTGATTATCGTTCAAACTACCCAAGGCAGGGTGGTAACCAAGGTTGGGCTATAGATGAAGGTTGGAAAGAGCGTGAATGGAGAGACCGTAATCCTAATTGGAAGGTTGGGGAGAATGATAGGTATGTGCCTCCCCACGAGCGCCAAAATCCAAAGGATTCGGAGGGTGGTAGGTCTAAGGATATGCTTTATCGTATTCTCAACAAAGTTGAGGGGTCAGACAAGATCTTAAAAGAAATGAAAGAAGACGTGTCAACCCTTAGCCAGATTGTTACCTACCATTCAGTATCAATCAAGCAGCTGGAGACTCAAATGGGTCAGATGTCGTCTCACCTAAATCCGAGACAAAAAAAGGGGTTGCCTAGTGACACTATGTTCAACCCCAAGAATGAGGTTTGAAGGTGGACTTGCGTCGTGCTGCGACGTTAACTAAGACACTGTTTGGGAGGCAACCCAAAACCACTTATTGCTTTTATTTGTGTTTTGGTAAAATAATTGTGTGTTATTTGTATAGGTTGAAGTGTGGAAAGTGTTCGAAAAATGCAGAGTGGCGAGCAACAGGTCCAGTCAGTGAGTCACCGAATAGGTCGGCGAGCCCGGCCTAATCCACCATTTTACTAAAGACATCTTCAAAATTGGAGTCTGTAAAACTCAGCGAGCCTAGGAAATTATTGGCGAGTCGCCGACCATTTCGGCGATCCCGATGGAGACCGCCGTTGGGACTCCAACACTAACTGGAGGTCCAATAAAATTTGGCGAGGAAAATGAACACTCGGCGTGTCGCCGAGAGGATAGGCGAGCTCGACTAATATCGCTGAATAAGCGAAGAACTGGACGGTTTTGCTGGTCAAAGGTTTAAAAGTTTCAAACTCATTCACTTTCCCTCACTTTTTATCTTCCCAAACTCACACCCGCACGCTCGTTCCTATATTTTCGCATTTTTAGTGTTTATTTGTGCTCAGAGTTGGATTACATTGCCGCCTAGGATTTCAATCTTCTCTTAATCGACACCAAATGATGGTTTTCTGTGCCTCGAGTTTGATTTATAAAAAAATTATACTCATTTGCAAAAGCCTGATCTTGTTGAAGTGTTCTGGTCCTGTCTGATAGGATTAGATTGTTTACATGCATGATTTAATTTGATAATCTTGCCCGAGTAGTTGTGAATGTTGAATTCCCGTAATTGTATGCCTTAAAATAGATTAAAATACGAGGGGTTGTGTTTGGGTGTTATGGGTCCTACCTTTATTTCATTAGTGCATGCTTTAATTTTATTTTCGGAGGTTGTAAGGGTTAATTTCGAGAAGTGGGTTGAAAGTAAGCACGTTGGGTCATTTGGCGAGCTGGGTCGAGCTCACCGAACCATTGGACGGTTCTCTGAAGTTCCTTATCTCGCTGTTAATTTCAAGCTTTGTTCGATATTGGATCCTGTAACTTTTGGCGAGAGGCTTGAGATCGCCAAAAGCACTTGGCGACTAGACGAAAGCCTTTTTGATCATTATTTTGCTTGCACCCCTAAACCCTTTTTGCATTATAACTTTTGGCGAGCCTGTCTTTGTTCGTTGAAAGCTATCAGCGACATGCCGAGTGGTCTCCCCATCGCCTACTTGCTGTAGTTTTAGAGCTAATTCCTTCGGCGAGCTCAATCTACCTCGCCCAAGAAATTCGGTGATTCGCCATTTGGTTTGGCGAGTCTGTATGTAATTTTTCTGATGTGCTTTTGTTTAAGTTTTTCTAACTTCTCTTCGAGATTTTGCAGACATGACTAAATCAAAAGCTACTGAAAGAATAACACCAGCCCAAGAGAAGTCCAAAAGGATTGCGATAAATGAGGATGCAGCTACGTCGAAAGGCAAAGCTATGAAACTACCCACAACTAGTGGGGAAGGCAAGGGCAAGAGGCCCACTTCTTCCAGGAAGACCATTCCCTAGACCCTAATATTCCTTTATGTTACCGGGGATTTTGCAAATCTATGCATGTCTTTCTGGCGGACTAAGACTCAACATACCCTGGTGAATCCGGCACTGATGTTCCCCCTGAGGTGACCCCGTGCACTGATGCCCAGGATCATGATGAGGCTGTTGGGTTCTGAAGGGTGATTAGGGCGTCATGCGAAAGCTTACAATTTGCAAATCATATAGTTGATAAATCAGATAACAAAAAACTTATACTAAAAATCAAAATATTATTATATCAAAACTAATATAAAGAAAAACATTGAAACTTTAGAGAGAATGAATCTCCCCATAAACAAGACTCTTAAACGACTACATTGTGGATGTTATTGTTGTTGTGCTAGAAGAAACAAACCTATATTTATAGAGTCCTAAAACCTTTCCTACTAGAAAAGAACTAGCTACTTCAAAACCTTTACTTACTAGAAAAGGAGTCCTAAAAGGAGAGAATAAACCAAATATGAAAGAATATTATATTTTCCTTTTAGGAAAAGTAAAAACATTTATGGTAATGTTTTGTCTTTTCTTTTAAGAAAAAATAAACTTCAAATAAAGTAAGAAAATCAGGGCAAAACCCTAACAGAGGCATCGAGCAATAATGCCCAGACAGACGGAGTGACTGTGTAGACATGATCCACTCTTTACCTCCCTCTCTGTCTTTCTTTATTTTAAATTCTTGATATAATGCTATTTGCATTTGAGGAAAAATGTTTTTAATTGTGGTGGGGTGAGGTCCACCTTTGTGTGCTGATTATGACTCTTGTTTTGTTTTTATATTGGGTTTTTAGCCTAAATTGCGTTGACACTGCTTTGTGCGGACGGTTTGAGCTTGTTTCTCCTTGATTTTAAATTGAAAATGATTTTTGAACCTTCCAAAAATTCTTTGCCACCCCTTTTGTGTTGAATGTGGCTGTTCTCTTGAAAATTTGAGTATCGGTTTTGATGAATACCAATGACTTGAATAGTGCTCATAATCAAACAAACATGAATGTGCGGCTACGATGAGGCCAAATGAAGTTGCATAGACAATATGTGAACTCTGTGCATCTCATTGTGACTAGCCAATTATCGAATCGAGTCTATTGTGATGATGTTTGCACACTATCGAAAGTATAGAGTCTTGTTTGACTTTGGTATCGATGCCTTGTGTGATGAGCTTACTGTGAACCATGCATGATAACACCTAGAATTTTCCCTGTTGGTCTGGTCGACTAAGTAAGACTATCTCTTGATATGATCATAGGAAACTTCAAAGAGTGCGAGCCAATTTGACATATACCTCTTTTGTGGCCTACCTTGTGAGTGTGTGAACCTCTTTTGAACACCCCTTGAGCCTTACCTTTCTTTGGAAGAAACTTGATGAAAACATGACCTCCCTTAATCCACTACCTATAATCCTCTTGATTTGTGAATTGATTGAATAGCCAACTTAGGCCAAAAGTCTAAGTTGGGGGTATGGTAAAAAGAGAAGGCAAGTCAAGAAGTGAAAAAAAAGTCTCCTTTAACCCATGGTTTTGAGTAAAATGGAACCCCTCCATATAAATAAAATACAAGAAGAAGAAAAAGAATGAAAAAGTTGTGGAATAAAGTACAAAAGAAATAGGGTTCCCGAACAATCCATGGAAAGTGAATAATGGGATGACTTCTGAGCACTAAAGAAAATGATGAAAGAAGAGGAAAGTAAGTGTTGTGAGCACCACATTTCATGACGATGAAAGTCACTGAGCCTAAATGACCAAACCTTTGCACTCAGCCCCATTACAAGCCTTGAAAAGACCTTTTTGATCTTGAGTGAGCTGAAAAATTTGTCTATTGAAAAATACGGGTAAACCTATGGGTGAAAGCATGCGTTGTGTTCTTCTTTGTGAGTGTGAGTGTTGCATGTGATTTCGGAACTTTAAATTGTTGAACCATTGTGTGTGAATGTGGAATCATTCTTTTGTGTGAGGGCTTTTGATTTCCTTTGTTCATCTTGAACTTGCATTTGAAGCAAGTATAGTGAGCTTGAGATTCTTTGATAATGGTGTGTCAAAACTTGAAAGTTTGAGTGCACATTTGATTATCGCATAAGTAAATTGAGTCTTGTGTGTGCATTCATGATTGAGTCTTGTTTAGCACTGCTCGATACATCCTTTTTGAACTGCTGAACTTGAATTTTACTTGAGGACAAGCAAAAGTTTAAGTTCGGGGTGTTGATGAGTCCACAATTTGGACTCATTTAGGGTTCATTTTAATAGGTTTAGTGTGTCCTTAAATGCATATTTTGTCTCAATAACTGATGTAAATCCTTAAGTTTCAGGTATTTGGAGTTTGAGGCAAAGCATGGACACTACTTGGCAAAAAGATACAAAACGGCTGAAAAGACGAACAAAAGAAGGCCTGAGGATTGCCTAATGCATTCGGCGAGTCGCCGAATGGCCTGTACCTCACCTAAAGTTCCAGTGTGTTGAGCCCTGAAGGAAAAGATCAAGTCGGCGATGAAAAGGAGCAATCGGCGTGTCGCCGAATAGTTCCGCGAAGCAGTACTAATTCTTCCAATGATCCAGAACATGAAGATACTGAAGGCAAGAGTTGAAAGGCGATGAAGCAGACCAAAGGGCGGATCGCTGAGTGCATCAACAATTTCGACTAACTACGCCGAGTGACCCTTCGCAACATATTTTTAGACAACTATAAATACAAGTTTGAATTTTTATCTTAGTATGCAATCTCAAATACAACATTTTATTTTTCTAAGTTTCAAGTAAACAGACCTTGTTCTTAGCATTTGAAGATATGAAGACTTCCAATTCCAAAAAATTGGAAGTGGGTGTTGAAGATTCTCCATCTTAGACTCGATTGAAGTGAATATAAATCATACCCAGTTGATGTTACTTCGATTTGGTATCATTTTCTTCCTTTTTTCTATGTCTAGCTAAAACCCTAATTCTTGGGGTGTGATTTTGTGAATATGGGTTAAATTTCCTGTTGGGTATTGCTTATTGTTAGTGTATCTGCTATTTAAATGTGATTTCGTTTATTAGTTGCGTTTGAACTTAATGGAATTGTAGTTACAAATACGATTTCATCTTAGTGTGTTTGGCTTGCTCGAGAGAGAGGTTTTTAAACTAAGACTATTAAATCGATAGCCGATGGTTATTGGGTCGTCATGAGTTCAACTCGAGATAGTGAATCCTAGGCCTTTTCCCACACATTCAGCTAGAGAGAGTGAATGGGCTAAGGCGGAGGTTGTGCTTAAAAGCGGTAACTCGGTGTTTGAGAGAAACCGAGTTGATTCGGGGTAAGTTGCTCAAGAGAGAATTTACCCCCACTAATGTCTATCCTAGTTACAAATGTTCAGCAATTGATTATCAATAGCAATCACTTGATTGTGTAGTTTATCCCGTATTCCTGTCACATCCCAAGAATCTCGTCTCCCTATATTCACATCTTTAAATTTTCGCTGTGTTAGTGGTTAATCGACTATAAACCCCCATTGATAACTGACATTCGTGTCAACACTTTTTATTTATGATGATTTTACTCGATAATGTCTTTAGCTATGGTTGACTCTAGCATATTCGCACTTAACTCTTAATTCTCAAAAACCGCTCCATTGGGACTCGACCCCAACCCATTCGGTTGAGTTATATTACTATGGTACGATCGTAGACACTTTAATTAGAAGTTGTGTCTTGATTACGCAAACATCAGAAAGCAAGGATGAAAGGTTTTATCCAGACTAAAAATTATGAATTTTGGAATAGAGTCACTTATGGACCAAAGTATCCAATTAAAATAGATGTTGAAGACAATGACGTACCAAAGAAAAAAAGTGCATGAGAAAATCAGGATGCTTGGAAAGAATATCAAAACTAAGTTTATTTTTATTTGTGGCCTTGAACCACATGAGTACAATAGAATATCTAGTTACACTACTGCAAAACAAATTGGGATACTCTCATGAATACATACAAAGGAACATCTAGAAAGAAGTTGTAACACCCCGGATTCGAGAAAGGGAAAAATGCATATTTTTATAAGTTGTAGGTGTCGATCCACAGAGGCCACCCATGACCCGTGGATGGAACCACAGATCATAGGTGTGGTCTATGGTTGATCACCTCAGCAATGCCCAGAAAGGTCCAGAACCACGGCCTGACCTATGGACCGTTGGTCAGACCATGGTCCGTGCTTGAAGACCCTAGTTCCAACTCTCTCATCTAGATGACGAAACACCAGGATGGTCTATCGATCAGACCATGATCCGTCGGTTAGGGTCCGTAGGTCATGGTCGACTTTTAGCTTAGGGGTAGTTGGGTTTTTTCCTAATATTTTCATCCCTAAACTATGTCGTTTTGATAAGTTTTAGCCTAGTATTCTAGTCAGATGTTACCCTCAGCGATTCATTCACCAAAATTCATCAAAACTTAGAGAAAAAGAGGAGAAAGAGTCGACCAAATCCCCAAGAACAACCAACAAGTTTCCTTCAAGTTCCAGCCTGAAATCGAAGGATTTTGGTCATTGTATTCTGTTAAGTTCTTTTCAGTTATAATTCAGAATTTATATATTTATATTATGTTCAGATTATATCATTGCTCAGTTATGCTTTATTCAGCCTATATATTTTTTCAACCTATATATTTGTTCAACTATTATCTATATCCTGCATGTTCAGTACATTCCAAAACTGACGCATACTCTGTTGTACATCCTTTCATGATGTAGGTTTAGGTATTCAGCATCCAGATCACGCTTAGATTGACTCTCGATCCGTATTCAACATCTTCAGTGGTGAGTCCTCATACTTCGAAGACAATAAACATGTTTTTTTTTCATATTCAGTCTTTTATTTCAATTTTTAATTTTGTTATGGTTAGGTGGGGGCATGTGCCAGCAACTCTAGTCAGTAGAGGCTTTTCAGACATAGTAATAGAATCAACGTGACTTGTTAAGTTTATCTTTTAGTTGTATTGAACTCTTAGAAAGTTTTAACATATTCAGAATAGTTGGGTATTCCCCACATTCATTTATCTACTATTTATCTTCCGCATAGTATATATTTTACTCAGTTTTGTTATAGATTGCTTATGATATGCCAGCTCAGGGTTAGCTTGGGGTCATTCGTGATCCTAGGTCCCGTGTAACGTCAAGGGGTAGCCTCGGGGCGTGAAAAAAATGATCCAATGACAGTTTTCAAGCTAGTTGTCACAAGTGTGATAAGATTGGTCACATGATAAAAAAATATATACTATTAAAAATTGAGTGGAAGAAAGAAAGAGCTGAAAAAAATTAAGACAAAGGCAAAAAATAGAATAAGAAAGAATATACCATGATGGCTTCACGGAGATTAGAGTCAGAAGATTCTGATGATGAAAATGTAAATGAGATTGCTCTCATGGCTATTAGAGATTCAAACATAACAGAAGAAGCAAACTCTGAGGTAAGTATCTTTGACTTAAAAGAAAAATTACACCTTTTATTGAAAAGAAAACTTGTTTCCTTAATGAATGCTTTAATTGGTGATTTTCAAAAGTTAACCTTCGATAATGATCTTTTTTCCAGTGCTCATTCAAATCTAAATTTTGATTACATTGATCTTAAAATCTACAAGACTGACACTGATAAAGAGAATAGCACCCTAAAGGACTAGGTTGACCAACTTGCTTCAACTAATATGAACTTCAAATCTGAAATTTTGAAGTTGTCTATTATTAAAAATGGAAAAAGATTGAGTCAAAAATTAAGAATTGCAAAATAATTTTTTCTTAATGTGAGAAAATAGAATGTAGAAGTGTCTAGGCTAAAATTGAATCTTGAAAACGCAAATAGATGAACTAACTCTTCTAGGATCGTAAACAATTTAAGTAAAAAGACTTATAGTGAAAAGGCATGTCTAGAATTTCATAAAGAGAATGTTTTCACTGAATATTTGTAATTTGTGGATAAATTGGACACTCCACTATTGAATATCTAGTTGTTGATGTTAGAAATAGGATACAAAATTGACAAAAGAAAATAGTTTTAAGCCTATTCTTAAAAACATGTTCATCAACTTGTTGGCTCAGTGGGAAAAAAAATCTATTCATCCTTTTAGTCACAAGCTTGTTTGTGTTAACCCCTTAACTGTTTTGTAGGTGAAAGTGAAAAGGAGAAATTAACATTGATATATAAATAGTGCTTGCTTAAGCCATATGACTGGACCCAAATTAAAAAAATTCACCCAATTCACTGAAAGGAGAAAATATATCATTTAAGGGTCATTTAGTGGATGTATTAAGAAAAATAATGCTTGCATTAGTTATACACTCTATTGTATATTAAGGAGTGTATTACTAATATTATGAATTTTTAGGTATTAGTAACACAATGGTTTTAATGCAAGCATTGATTTTTATGACCCAAAAAATGGATGTGATGACACTTGTCTATTCACACCAAAACAACCCAATAAAACAAAACAAATGCAGAAAAACACAAGAACACGATAAAAGATTATGAAATGACATAATGTTGATATTCTCATGCAATGAGCCTGTTTACTTTACTTGTGGTATCAAATGTCATTGTTCATTGTGATTGTGATTCTATATGTTGTTTGTGATTATTGATTGGTCAGGGTATCACATCGGTATGAATACTAACATGTGTTGGATCGAGTACAGCACATATACACTAGTAGTTTGTGTGTGGGTTCCATGAGCGAACCGAATGTACCTTTTCATAATGTGATTTATGCATGTGGGATCCTTGAGTGATCCGGGTGACTTGAAAAGTGAGGTGGACTCAGGTATGAGTTTGTGTGTGATCATGTGGGACATGTTTCATGTGAACCCTAACTCTAGTTGAGGAATGGGAGCCCCAATTTATTACAAATATAAGAGTGGGCGGGCTATGGTCGCCGGCTCCACTATCATCAGGTCACCAACTTCCTTCACCTTTTGGCACTAGGCAGGCGTCGGTCTGGACCCATCGATGGATAAGATCACATCTTCATGACAAAAGGTGTACACGTTCGGTGTCATGCTTGTGATTATAATTGCATGTAATCTATTTTGCTAAGTTGCATTCACTAAGTCAGGTTGATGACTAGGGCCTGGTGCATAGTATAAATGTTCGAATTGGTTATGGTTGTTCCGTGTTTAGGACGAATCTGATGAGGGTGATTTGAGTCAAGGTGGTTTAATCTTACATGTGGTTTAGTAGAACAGATTAAGGGTTAGGGTGTTGGCATGATAACTTGAGGGAGATTAACAGGTTGGTTAACAAAGTTGGTAGTATACCTGTGTATGGAAAATTTCTAGGTGATAGAGGGGTTAGGTAATGATATGATATGAGGGTGGTATAAAAGGAAGATTTGGGAAGCCTTAGAACAACCTAGATGATGGAGTCGGTAGCACAAAGAGATAGGGTGGCTCGACATAAAATGTGTGAGTCCATAGAAATGTTGTTGTAGTTAGCATGTTAAGTGGGTGATTCAGGATGGTAGTTATATTTAAATATCATGTTCCTTGATTATTTGTATTATATTATGTGGTAGGTTCTGATCGATCGATGATGCCTACTACTATGTGTTTCTAGTACTGATACTACTTTTGCTATGATACTTGGCATAATTTGGTTGAAGGGATATTATGTTGGTGAAGACAATGATGATCTTTGACAAATTCTACACTTATTTTCTTATGGTAGGAGTTGTGTCATATTTTCTTTAGTCATCGTATTTTCTTTGTCACTCTTGTACCTGCTTAAACTAGTTTCTTGGGAACTATTAGTTGTCTCTTGTAAGTAAACTGGAGTTTAGATCAATTTATGGTAATTTCATAACTATATAAGGTGTTATATTATAGTTTGCTTATTTTCCGCATGTTATGATCGTTTTGGGGTTGAGGATTCTCCTATCTAGGTGTTAGAGTAAATGGCCGTACAATTTGGTGGGTTGGGTAATTACAACTTGAATAGCTAATGTTGACCGTATGATAGTTGTTGGGTGTTATCCTAGGGGTGGTAACTTGTGGGTAAGTTGATTGTTTGCTTAAAAACTGTCTGGGATGGGTCGTTGAGGTAGGTGATAGTTGAATTTTTTTTTGTTTTATGCTATCAGCGTTAGGGTGTGTACTATTCAGATTAAACCAAAAAATCAAATCAAATCGAACCAAATATTAATTTAGGTTGATTTTTTGGTTTGATTTTGGATTAAGAATTTACTTTGTTTGGTTTTTGGTTTGATTTCGAATTTAGAAAAATAAAATAAAAAATCAAAAAACTAAATTGATTATATATATATTCTTTCAAATTGAAAATATAACTTTAACTATGGTATTAATTATTGACATAGCCGAACCAAAAAATATCAAATCGAAAAGCTAAACCAACCAAATTTATTTTGGTTCGGATTGAGTTACACTTTTTAAAAAACCAAAAACTGAAAAATCTAAATCGAATAATACAAAATCAAATTGAAAAATTGAATGCACACCCATATATGAGCGTGTGTTAACTATTTAGTTTGTACTACTTGTACAATACATGATTACAGAGTTGGAAAGGGGGAAAAGTGAAGTGATATTGTGTTTGTCAATCTCATGCAATGAACTCCTAGTATTTGCTTGTGTTCATAATAAGTGTGATTGTATTCATTGTTATTGTGATAGTGTGATGTTATGGTTATTGATTGACTCGGATACCACACATGGTACATAATATCAATTGGGTTGGCTACCACGCCTGTTACATGATATCTTTTGGTTAGATCGATTGCCACGCTAGGAATATATTATCAGTTGGCTTAGGTACCACATCTGATACGGAATATCTATTGGTTGGCTCGGGTATCACACTTGGTAGAGGTTTCTTATTAGTTGGCTCAGGTACCATGCCATATATATATATTTGATTGTTCTTTTTGTGTTGGTTCCATGAGTGGACCAAATTTATCTAGTATGTTGTATTTATCACATGTTAGTTCATGAATGGCTGAATTGGTGCATTTAAATATTGGGTCGGTTCTTGTGTAAACCTAACGTGTTTCGGATGAAATCGAAGAATTTCTTGAGAATTCTACAAGATCCATTCGTTCTTTTTTCTCTAATAGATGGTTAGAACTTCGTCTTTCGAATCCTACTGGACGGTCCACTAGATATCAGAAATGGTTGAAGAAACAAGATCTTTCTTTTGTCCTTTCCAGGCGATCAAAAAAGAAAGATTCACATGATATATACCGTAGATGATATTTTAGGAATCCTTGGACAGTTCAAATTGCTTGAGAGATAGGGGAGTTTTGAATCACGTGAGTTATGTCAAGGGGAATAAGTAATAGCTTAGCAGATGGTCCACTAAGTGGGCCAAGGGTCAAGGCGTTGGTAGGGGGTCGTAAGAGACGAATCATACTGGTTAACAAAGTTAGTTGGTCGATTTGAATTTAGAAATGGAATCAGTACAAAAATTCTGGTGTTAGTAGAGTGGGTGATTTCAAGTAATAGAAGATTAGGCAATGATCTAATATGAGGGTCTAATGGCCTTGATGGTGGAGTTAGCAGTGAAATGAGGTGGGGTGGCTTGGGATAGAGTGTCCGAGTCCAAAGGTAGTATTATTTGATAATAAGGGTTGTAGATAAAGGACCGGGGTTATATAGTTCAAGATTATATGTTTTCTTTTAACTTTTTACATGATATAATGTGGTAGATTTGCGTCGACCAATGATGCCTTCTAGTACATGTTGTTTGCATTGATACTACTCTTGCTATGTTACTTGGCATAGTCTTGTTGCAGGGTCAGTGATGTTTCTTAGGTGAAGATATGATGATCTCCGACATCTTCTACTCATTTTTCCATATGTTTGGACCTGTGTCATATTTTATATATATTGGGTTCGCTCCTGCACATGTTTAGACTAGTTCCTAGGAAGGTTTCGTGTATTTTTGCAAAGTGTTTTTTACAAAAAAATATTTTGTCAAGGCTGATCATTGATTCTTTTATTCCAGTAAGGTAATAAATTGATACTTGTCTACTTCCGCATTATCAGTACTAAAATAGGATGATAAGGGTTTCCATATTTAAGTATTAGAGTATGTGCTCATGCGGCCCTGTGATTTGGATCGTGACGGTGTGGGTAGGGGGTGGGGTGGGGGGTGGGAGGAGTTTAGAAATAAAAAGAGAGTAGGTAAAATTTCAAAAATAAGATTATGTTCGTCTATAACATTAAAGGAATGACAAACATTGTCGATTATTTTCTTAAAATGTTTGATCAGATATTTTGACAAAAAAATAACAGCCAGAAGCAACATAGTCGGCGTTTATAATAATATGTTTTTAAACAAAAATACTTTGAAAAATTTGTATGTATTTGAAATATAATAAAATATTAAAATATTAAAAATGACAATGTCCATCGTAACAATATTTTAAACAAAAAATGATGGACAACGTCGCTTTTGTTAAAAAATAAAAATAAATTATAAATTTGATGGATAAGTTCGCGAAGAAAGTGACAGACAAAGAGTTCCTATCTGTCATTTTTGTTAATTTATTGTTTACAAAATAGTAAACCGATGAACATCGAGGCAAACTTTTTTGCATTTTCTGAGCGATGTTTTTAGTCGTTTTTGTTTCCGTCATTTCTTGAGCTTTTTTAGTAGTGTCATAAGGAAAACAACTAAATCAAGGAGTTTTAATAACTCAACCTTATTCTTGAATATAAGATCACTATATTCCTCTTTTCAAGGATCAAATATCTTGGATTGTCATCTCTATCCATGTCAAGACCCAGACCGTCGTGATTGGCACCCACATTAACCCTCCACTGGGAGAACCATTACTACAACCCAACTAAGCAACTTAACGAAAAACTAAACATTTCAAGATACGGAAGCAGGTTTAAATGACTAAATAAAATTACGGAGTTCCCATACACTCCGAAGATCTAACAAAACAACTAATGCGGAAATAAAATTCCTAGAATTGAAAATCATTGTACCAAAACTCTAACGATCAAGTCTAAGAAAAAGGAAAACTAAACATAATAGCCTAATAAATAGTCTGAGTTCGAAAAGAGTGGACTTAAACAACAAAAATCCATGGGAGCCTGAAAGAACTGGCTCACCCTTGAATCCGGTCACGATCAATAGTCTCCTAACTGAGGTCTGTCAGTAGCCGCCTAAAGATGCCCTGTACTCAACAAAAAAAGAGCAAGTGCAGTATTAGTACAAAACCACAATGTACTAGTAGGATCACACGGCTACTCCCATAAGCACAATATATATACAACAAATAATTAAGCACAATAAGCACACATATACATAATAGATAGACCAGTCATCATTTTAGGAACAACATACAATTTCCCAATATCAATGACAGGTAAACAAGAACATAATAATCACAAGTGGTCCTCTCATGGAACTCACAACCAAACTGTTAGTGTGTCGTAACGTGACACCCGGTCCAATATATGTATCGAAATGTGACACCCGATCCAATATATGTGTCAAAACGTGACATTTGATCTAATATATGTGTCGGAACGTGACACCCAATCCAATATATATGTCGGAATGTGATACCCGATCCAAATAAGCACAATCACGATCACAATCATATCCACAATAAACAATACTCATAATCATACAATCAAGTAAGAGTTCATGGCATGTATTGATCACACATCATCATTTCATTAGATTGATTCACACTCCCTATTCACATACATGCACGCATACAATGAACCAATTATCCGGCATATATCACACAACAGAAAATCAAACCATCACCTACCTCGAAACCAAGCTTGATTACTCCTAAGACACTTGAGCTTTCCCTTTCCGAAGTCTTTCAGCTTGTTCTTGGTCTATAAACAAGTAATTTAATGCAAGGATCAATAATTAAGGTCTAATTTACCCGGATTATAACAACTCAATAACCCAAGACCAAACCCATGATCCCAATGTTCAGCTAGGGCTTTTCCCCACGATCAACTTCAGGCCAAATTCCTCCCCCAATGATAATTACTCAAGATTCTAAGTTCTAAGAATCAAATTACAGATTAGGAGAGTAATAATCTTACCTTTAGCGCTAGAAATTGTGGGAACTTGTCAAGAACGGCTCTGGTTCGCCTCCTAGCTCTCAAGAACGAAGTTTTGCAGAAAATAACGATTTTGGGGTTTTTCCTCGACTTAACTCGCGACTCTGCTGCCACAGGGTACCCAACCCGCCACAGCGGCCCCGCCCTAGCGGAACTAACCCCGCTCTAGCGGCTTGCACGGAGACAGAAGCTCGGAATTTGAGTTTCAAGCTCCCATTTCACAACACACCCTCAAACCAGGACGTTCTAAAACTACCCTTTCATGCCAAGATCAGTTTCGGGAGTTCTACTCGTCCGAATTCGATTTAGTAAAGCCGTACATGCTCCTTAACATCTTGGCT
>JAJOOO010002357.1:0-47712 GCA_029582685.1 Solanum piurae
AATTTATTATAAGTTGAACTTAATTAGGAATATGAACTTGAAATCTTGTTGACCTTAATTAATTAGAACTTAATTTTGAACTTTATTAGAACTTGGATTTAATTTGAACATAACTAGAACTTTGAAGTACTTGAAATCTTATTAACCTTAATTAATTTGAAATTAATTAGAACTTTATTGAACTTAATTAATTTATAATAACTTGAAAAGTTAATTAGGAATATAAACTTAATTTTGAACTTAATTAGAACTTGAACTTAATTAGTCTTTATGAATTAATTAAGCTTGAACTTTGTAGATCTTGAAATGTAGTATTTATGAACTAATTGATTATTAGGTATATAAATTATCTAAATATATATATAAGTAATTATAAATATATATTACAATATAAATTAGTTTAATGTAGTCAAACTATTATTAAATTAAATTTATAATTGAATATCTATATTTTTGTAGATGGATCATCGTTTGTTGATGTATAATATGCATTATGAAGCTGGTGGTCGTTTGAAACTTGAGTTTATTGACGGTGTTAGAGAATTTATTGAACATACAATGACACTTGATATTTACAAGAATAATGGATTGGTTAGGTGTCCTTGTAGTGCATGTAGGTGCTTCAAAAATTTTGAACCACATACAGTCATGGTTCATTTGTACCGTAATGGATTTAAGCCTAGATATCTTGTATGGGTTGATCATGAAGATAGGGATGGATTGAATGATATGTTTTATAATTCGATGCCCGTATATGAATATAATATGCTTGCACCACATGGCCAAATTAGGGTTGAACATGATAATAAGGTTGAACATGATAGGGTTGAACATAATAGGATTCATCAAATGATCAATGATGCTTTCAAGGTTCAAGGTGGGATGGAACCCGAACAATATTTTGATGAAGCTCCTAATGAAGAAGCAAGACGCTTCTATGATCACATAGAAGAGTCTAGTTGTCCACTATGCGAAGGGAGTCTGCATTCTGCCTTGTCAGTTGTGGTTAGATTAATGAATATATATATATATATATATATATATATATATAATGACTAATCTATCAACATAGTGTAATTTTTAACTAAGAGTTGTCAATTGACTCTCTTTGGACAAGTATGGATTTGCCCCATGGATCTTGGGGGTCCAACAGTCAACAAAATATTTAGAACTTATTGTCTGCCATGCCAAGTTCCAAGTTGCAAAAAATTGAGAATCAGTGTGATCTACATAAACACATAGTCCAAGTTAAAAATAATGATTTCAGTTGAACTAACAAAAATCAACCTAGATTTGGCTCGGATTCCAACCATGTCAAACTAATTTCTCCTTGAGATATCATTAGAAAATACCTTTCATTAGAAGAGTATGCATGGACCAAAAGGTACACTTCTCAGTGGCAGATGATTTTGAACATTAGAACTTGACTAGAGAAGAAATAATTACCTAATACTAGCATATGACTTAATTATGCTACTCGGACTCTTTAAAAATGGCAATGGGTGCGTGTCGTGTTCTCCAAAAGTAGTGTAATTTTGGAGAATACGACACATGTGCAACATCAAAAGTGAAAAATTTGTACAACTTAGCATATGATTACTTAAAACGTAAAGTGGATTTCAATTAATTAAGTACATGTTGTTTAAGTTGAGTAGCTTTGCCTGAAAGAAGAGGAGCACTTGAACTTCCTGGCTGATCTTCCATTATCTTATTATATCAATTATAATTGCATTTTTCATTATAGTTTGTCTAAAAAAATAAAATCCATAAAACAACTACTAATACATGTGCCTCAGTCCCAAATAAATTAGGATCGTGACTAAAACATAAAGTAGATTTCAATTGTACCTGTTGGTTATGTTGAGTAGCTTTGCCCGAAAGAAGAGGAATGGTTAAAATTCCTGGATGCGGATCTCCCCTATTCAGATCAACAACATCGTTAAATCTAGATGGATCTTGAAAACGATCAACATTAGCATTATTTTGTGAACTTCCTCTTCTTCCTCTTCCTCTACCTCTACCTCTACCTCATCCCCTTCCAGTACTACTACTCAAGATGTTGTGTTAATTCGAAACTTGATCATGATCATCAACAAGTAGTGTAGTATTTGCGATGGAAGAAATTAGTTTCTACTTTCTCCTTGAACTTGTAGCAACTACAACAGGAGGAGGAGGAGGAGGCGATTGTGGAGTATCAATGAGCATGTCAACACTTTATGGATATCACTATCCTCACGAGCTAACTTTTTGAGTTCGCCTTTTTGGATTTTTCGGTTAGTCCACGCTCAATAAATTCTCTTCTTTTACTTGACACCATGTCTCTGATCCCTTGCACTTGGTGATAAATTTAGCATTATATAATGTTATATCAATACTTACTTTTCACACACATATATATATAGAAGGAAAAAAAATTACAGTTCTATATACTTACTTTATGTCGAATAAATAGACAGAACTGTAATTTCTTTCCTTCTATATACATGTGTGTAAAAAGTAAGTATTAATATAACCTTATATAATGCTAAATTTCAGGCCTGATCACCAAGTGCAAGGGATCAGAGACATAGTGTCAAGTAAAAGAAGAGAAATTATTGAACGTGGACTAACCGAAAAATCCAAAAAAGGCAAACACAAAAAGTTAGTTCGTGAGGGTATTGATATCAATAAAAGTGTTGACATGCTCATTGAAACTCCACAATGGCCTCCTCCTCCTGTTGTTGTTGCTACAAGTTCAAGGAGAAAGCAGAAACCAATTTCTTCCATCGCAAATACTACACTACTTGTTGATGATGATCAAGTTTTGAATCAACACAACATCTCGAGTAGTAGTACTTGAAGGGGATGAGGTATAGGTAGAGGAAGAGGAAGACGAGAAGTTCGCAAAACAATGCTAATGTTGATCGTTTTCAAGATACATTCATATTTAACGATGTTGTTGATCTGAAGAGGGGAGATACACATCCAGGAAGTTTAACCATTCCTCTTCTTTCGGGCAAAGCTACTCAACATAACCAACAGGTACAATTGAAATCTACTTTATGTTTTAGTCACGATCCTAACTAATTTGGGACTGAGGCGCGTGTATTAGTAGTTGTTCTATGGATATTATTTTTTTTAGACAAACTATAATGAAAAATGCAATTATAATTCATATAATAAGATAAAGGAAGATCAGCCAGGAAGTTCATGCGCTCCTCTTCTTTATGACAAAGCTACTCAACTTAAACAACAGGTACTTAATTAATTGAAGTCCACTTTACATTTGAAGTAATCATATGCTATGTTGTACAGATTTTGCACTTTTGATGTTGCACATGCGTTGTATTCTTCAAAATTACACTACTTTGAAGAACACGACACGCAGCCATTGACATTTTTAAAGAGTCTGAGCAGCATAATTAAGTCATATGCTAGTATTAGGTAATTATTTTTTCTCTAGTCCTTCAACTTCTAATGTTCAAAATCATCTGCCACTGAGGAGTGCACCTTTTGATCCACGCATACTCTTCTAATTTAAGGTATTTGCTAATGATATCTCAAGGAGAAAGTAGTTTGACATGGTTGGAATCCGAGCCAAATCTAGGTTGGATTTTGTGAGTTCAACTAAAATCATTATTTTTAACTCAAACTATGTGTTTATGTAGATCACACTGATTCTCAATTTGTCGCAACTTGGAACTTGGCATGGTAGACAATAAGTTGTAAATATTTTGTTGATTGTTGGACCCCCCAAGATCCATGGGGAAAATCTATACTTGTCCAAAGAGAGTTAATTGACAACTCTTATGCCTCATTTGTTTCCATTAAGACATCTGAATCTGAATACACAAATGAATATTAAGATTTGAATTAAGACCTAGGTGTTGATCTGAATACACATATGAATATTAAGATGTGGTCTCTAAATTGGATCACTGAATGATTAAGATTGTTTGTTTTCAATATTTGAATGTTCATATGAAATCAAACAGTGTACTAATAAAATGTTATAAAAATTTCATTTCAACAAAAGATATTACTTTTTCGTTAAAAAAATATCATAATCATCAAGCACAACATAAAAAAAAATCACGACTAAAAAATATTTTATAGGCACAATATAATATCAAAATGTTCAATAAGTATGATAGGTACTAGTCGAAAAAATAATACATAAGGTATCACATTATCAGCCTAACATATATTTTAGCTAATTAGATCAAAGACCCTCAATAAAATTATTGGCTTAAGGCAAAATTCTAATAAGAGATCTCAAATATGTGTACATAGTTATTATTTAAATTATGGATAGTATTTTTTTCACTCAAAAAACTTGATGAACATCAATGCACTAAAAATATTGTTGCAACAAGTGTTTTTGATAAACATCAATACACCCTAAGAAAATTATTAATATAAAAAAATACTTGTAAAGATTATGTAAACTTACCAGTTCAAGAGGAAAAAATTGGTGTTTGATTGAGAAAAGAGAGGAAGAAAGTTTGTAGTTGTGAAAGCAAAAGTCACGCAAAGACCAAGAGAGGCGATACAAAATTATTTTATAACTTATTAAATAAGTCTGAATATTTTTAAGACTCTCTTGCAGATCTAATCCGTTCAAACCTTTTCAGATCCATTAAGAGACTTTTGAAAAAAAGAAACAAATGTACTTAATCATTCAGATTCAGCCTATTGAATGATTAAGATTCAAACCTCTATTAAGTGCAAACAAATAAGGCCTTAGTAAACAATTACACTATATATATATAGAGAGAGATTGATTTTGTAAAGCACTCTTGTCATGAGTGCATGCAGTATTATTGATCTAGTAGAAGTGTATATTGTGTTAAACACTCTTCTCATGAGTGCATGAGTTATTTTTGAACTCGTAAAACAATAAAGATTTAATTGATGCATGCATTTAATAATTTGTAGGATATTTATCTAGAAAAATCAGAAGGACAGTATCAGCTGAATATGAAGCATCAAAGTACTATAAATTCTGAATGATAATAATAACAAAATATTAAAATGCAATACAATGTCAACAAACAAGAAACTTAAACATTAAATCATAAAAAATAATAAAAGAGACAAGAGGAGAGCATAGAGTGTTTGTCTTCCCCATTTTCCTCATGTTTTTAGTGTGTAAAATGTTGGGTCGAATGCCATTATTAATGGGAAAGGATTGAGGGACTCAAAGAATTATCATGAATATGACATTAACCCATTGAGTAGTGTGGGTTGATGATGAATCGATTATCTTTGCATTGGTGTGTTTGTGTATTCTAAACCTGAAATTTGAAGCGATGTAATGTTGGTAAGACTGCACCATCTGTAAAGAGTTAATTAACTGTGTAACTATGAACATATATGTATATGAGGTTATCGTACCTAAAACCTTCTTACAGACGATGTTCTTTGTGTATGTCTCACTTTGCTGTTTTAGTTGCTCTGTTTTGTTTTCCTTTACAATCATGATCTTGTTGTGGACTAAACTATCAAAACTGAGGTTCCAATGAAGATGTAGATCAATTGGTTGATGAAAATTAAGCCATTGTTCTTAATAAAATGGTTGTCCAGATGTGATATCATAATTAAACTCCTCTTAAAAGAGAATTTGGAACCTTTCACCAAAGGGAGCATACACTATGTCGTCCTAATGCACCGCAATTTCAACTTCAATATGATGAAATATCAAAATTTGGAACTATTTCATCATTTGGTTTCTGAAATACTTAAAAAGAGGCAGGCAACTTCCTATATCAGATTAGATTGGTCGATCCCATAAGAGTATCTCGTACTATGAAGTTTTTTGAGGGATGAATAATTCTGATGAATCTAACTTCTTAAAAGACAGACATAAACAAAGTCAACAGAGAATATGAGTAGCAGTATATTCCTACTTTTGAAAACATAAGTACTACTAAAAAAATTCTGGAGAACTTTGTTGTTTTGGGAAGGAGTAATGTCGAGAAACATTCGGTGATAACAATTTTGATGAATCCAACTTATTAAAAGCCAGACATAGACAGAGTCAGTAGATAATATTAATAGAACTATACTGCTACTATTGAAAACATAAGTACCACTGCAGATTTTTTCGGAGAACTTGGCTGCTTTGGGAAGGAGTAATGTCGAGACACATCTGGTGATATATTCATCCACATGAAACCTCCATTGCCCCAATTATTAGTAAGAAATAGGGCAACCAAAAGGGAACACAAATATAAACATGGAAAACAGAGCGACTCATGATAAAGAAAATAAAACATAATAACTTGGATAAAGAAATAAACAGAAACAGGGAAAATAAAACGCCTCTCAATAAAGAAAAAAATAAATTTACCTGAGATAACACAAATAACAACATGAAGAATAGAACAACTCATTATAAAGACAAAGAAACAAAATAAGCTAGATAAAGAAATACACAAATAGGAAAAACAGAGCAACTCTTGATAAATAAAGAGGAGAAAACAAATTTACCTGGTAATGATGTATTTGATTGAGGCAGAGAGAAGAGAAATAGATTAATGGGACAATGAAATGTTGTTGGAGACATTTATATAGATCAGTGAAGAATCTGAAAAGATTTTGGTACAACTGATAATTAGAGCAATGGAATTTGAGCATTAGAAAAGGGTTGTTACAGTGAGGGAAGTTGAGCAGCAACTAAACGTGTATGGATAATTAAAATAGGATTCGAATTTTCAGCAAATTAATAATAGTGTAGGAGCAAAACGGTAATTCAACTTTGGGGTTAATCTCTTCCCACTTATTGTAATATATGATGATAGTATGCACTTATTTGGGAGGAGAGTATGGAGATGTACTAGCAGTAGCTTGAGGAGTGCTAGACTCCTCACACTGACACATAACATGTACCCTTATTGTTTAATGTGTCTAATTGAGAAGACAAGGAAGGATCTCATGTTGATGCAGAAGCAGTGGTTGTGGATGGTAAAGAAGGTGTAGTTGGTGGTCATATGCTAAGGGACGTGATTACCAAGGTAATGGGATCGATGATGATGGTGAGAAGCAAATTAGTCCATGACAATGGAGGAGGTGTCGCACAATTTTGTGCCTGAAAAGGGAAGATAGATCCATAAAATAGAACATCATGTGAGTTAAAGAATCTTTGTGAGCTTCAAGTGTGGCCAAAATGGTCATTTCATGCGAGAATGTCCAAAGAACAAGCAGGGTAATAGTAATGGGGGTAATAGAGCCCAGTCTTCTTCAGTTGCTCCACCAGACAGAGTTGCACCTAGAGAGGCTAATTTCGGTATTGGCGGAGGAACAAACCGTTTATATGTTATCAATAGTCGCCAAGAGCAAGAGGATTCGCCAGATGTTGTCATTGGTATGATCCAAGTCTTTAACTTTAATGTTTATGCTTTGCTAGACCTAGGAGCGAGTTTATCCTTTGTAACTTTGTATGTTGCGATGAATTTTGATGTTATTCCTGAGCAACTTAGTGAACCCTTCAGTGTTTCTACACATGTTGGTGAGTTTATTCTAGCAGAGAGAGTCTATCGTGATTGTCCCGTTTCCTTCAATCATAAGAGTACCATGGCTGACTTAGTTGAGTTAGACATGGTAGATTTTGATGTCATTCTTGATATGGGCCGGCTTCATGCCTGTTATGCCTCAGTTGATTGTAGAACTCAAGTTTTCAAATTTCAGTTTCCAAATGAGCCAGTCTTAGAGTTGAAAAGCAGTTCAATAGTGCCTAAGGGTCATTTCATTTCATACCTTAAGGCAAGGAAGTTAATTTCTAAGGGGTGTGTCTATCACTTAGTCCGAGTTAATGACTCTAGTGTTGAGATACCTCCTATTCAGTCAATTTCAGTAGTAAGAGAGTTTCCAGAAGTTTTTCCAAACGATCTTCTCAGAGTCCCTCCTGAGAGAAAAATAGACTTCAGTATAGACCTTCTTCCAGATACTCGTCCTATATCTATTCCTCCATACATAATGGCACCAGCAGAGTTGAAAGAGTAGAAAGAACAGTTGAAAGATCTTCTAGATAAGGGCTTTATTCGATCAAGTGTCTCACCTTGGGGAGCTCCGGTCTTATTTTTGAGGGAAAAAAAGATGGTTCCCTTAGGATATGTATAGATTACCGACAGTTGAACAGGGTTACCATCAAGACCAAGTATCCTCTTCCGAGAATTGATGATCTTTTTGATCAGCTTCAGGGTGCTACTTATTTCTCTAAGATAGACCTCAGATCTGGCTACCATCAATTAAGAGTAAGGGAATGTGATATTCCAAAGACAGCATTCAGGACCCGTTATGGTCATTATGAATTCTTAGTTATGTCTTTTGGTTTGACCAATGCGCCTGCAGCGTTCATAGATCTTATGAATAGAGTATTCAAGCCTTATTTAGATATTTTTGTTATCGTGTTCATTGATGACATACTAATCTATTCGAGGAATGAGGAAGATCATGCTAGCCATCTCAGAATAGTTCTCTAGACTCTAAAGGATAGAGAGTTGTATGCCAAGTTCTCTAAGTGTGAGTTTTGGCTTGAGTTTGTGGCATTCTTAGGCCACATTGTGTCTGGAGAGGGAATTAAAGTTGATATTCCAAAAATAAAGGCAGTGCAGAATTGGTCTAGATCCACATCTCTAACTGATATTATGAGTTTCTTGGGTTTGGCTGGCTATTATATAACATTCGTAGAGGGGTTCTCATCTATTTCATCCCCTTTGACCAAGTTGACTCAGAAGACAGTGAAGTTTCAATGGTCTGAAGCTTGTGAGAAAAGCTTTCAGGAATTGAAAAAGAGGTTGACTACTGCCACAGTTTTGACCTTACCAGAAGGTACGCATAGCCTTGTTGTCTATTATGATACGTCTAGAGTTGGTTTGGGTTGTGTATTAATGCAGAATGGCAAAGTTATAGCTTATGCCGCCAGACAGTTGAAAGTATATGAGAGGAACTACCCAACCCATGATCTAGAGTTGGCTATCGTAGTATTTGCTTTGAAAATATGGCGTCATTATCTTTATGGTTTTCATGTGGATGTGTTCACCGATCACAATAGCCTTCAGTACGTGTTTACTCAGAAAGAGCTTAATCTCAGACAAGAGAGGTGGTTAGAATTACTAATGTTGTTGATGATACCTTAAGCAGGTTGTCTATGGGTAGTATCGCCCATTTTAAGAAAGATAAGAAAGAGCTAGCAAGAGATGTGCATAGACTTGCACGATTAAGAGTTCGACTAATGGATTCCACAGAAGGAGGAGTAGTAGTGATGAATGGGGTTGAATCATCATTAGTGTCAGAAGTAAAATAGAAGCAAGGCCAAGACCCATTTTTTCTTGAATTGAAGGCAAATGTTCATAAGCAAAAAGTAATGGCATTTGAACAAGAGGGAGATGGTGTATTAAAGTATCAAGATAGGTTGTGTGTACCAAGGGTGGATGAACTCCAAGAGAGGATCATAGAGGAAGCTCATAGCTCTAGATATTCCATTCATCTAGGTTCCACAAAGATGTATCGCGATTTGAGAGAAGTCTATTGGTGGAGTTGTATGAAGAAGGGCATTGCAGAATTTGTTGTTAAGTGTCCGAATTGCCAACAAGTTAAAGTAGAGAACCAAAGGCCCGGTGGTATGTCTCAGAATATAGAACTTTCGGAATGAAAGTGGAGATGATTAATATGGATTTCATCACAGGCTTACCAAGGTCTCGCAGACAGCGTGATTCTATTTGGGTGATTGTGGATCGCATGACCAAATCAGCCCACTTTTTACCGGTAAAGACTACCCATTCAGATGAGGATTACGCTAAGTTGTATCTTCAAGAAGTGGTTAGACTTTATGGAGTTTCGGTCTCCATTATTTCAGACAGAGGTGCGTAATTTACTGCACAGTTTTGGAAGTCATTCCGAAAAGCCTTGTGTCCAAAGGTGAACTTCAGTACTGCCTTTAATCCTCAGACAGATGGGCAAGCAGAGCGTACTATTTAGACCTTAGAGGATATGTTGAGGGCTTGCATGATTAATTTCAAAGGTAATTGGGATGATCACCTACCTCTTATTGAATTTGCTTACAACAATAGTTACCACTCTAACACCCAAATGCCTCTGTATGAAGCTCTTTATGGGAGAAGATACAGATCTCATATTGATGGTTTGAAGTTGGTGAAGCTGGGTTGATAGGACCATATTTAGTTCATCAAGCTATGGAGAAGGTGAAAGTGATTCAAGAGAGGTTGAAAACGGTGCAGAGTCGTCAGAAATCCTACACTGATGTTAGGAGGAGGGAGTTAGAGTTTGAAGTAGATGATTGGGTGTACTTGAAGGTTTCACCCATGAAAGATGTCATGACATTTGGTAAGAAGGGGAGCCCCGGTATATTGGCCCTTACAAAATATCAAAAAGGGTTGGTAATGTAACTTATGAGTTGGAGCTACCACAAGAGTTAACCGCGGTTCATCCGGTATTCCACATCACCATGTTGAAGAAGTGCATGGGCGATCCTTCATTGATCATACCAACTAAAGATATTGGGATTAAGGATAGCTTATCTTATGAAGAGATTCAAGTCCAGATTCTAGATCGCCAAGTGCACAAGTTGAGGACAAAAGAGGTAGCATCAGTCAAAGTTCTTTAGAGGAACCAATTTGTTGAGGAAGCTACTTGGGAAGCTGAGGAGGATATGAAGAATATATATCCACATCTCCTCGAATCCGGAGAAGTTCCAAATTAAGGTACTAATCCTTTTCTTGACATTTTATTTTAAAGTTAGCATGTTGTAATTGCATTGCTTGTTGGGTGTTTGAGCTGAATGTTACATGTTACACACTTAGCCTACTAAGAGTAATCTCATTCGAGGATGAATGTTCCCAAGGGAGAGATATTGTAACATCTCACACATTGAAATAACTAGGAAGAAGTTAAAAATTGGAAATAGTCATTTTTGGAAAGAATATAAAAATCTGAAAATTTTGTTAAGTATGTTAAGTTGAGTTTTTGGTCAACTTCAAAAAATGACCATAACTCCTAGCTCAGGATGAGTTAGGTGTGTTTCTAAATATCTTAGGAAAGATCTTGGAATAATGTTTCCAACGCCGCCTAGTTTACTCAATTCCGAGTTTGTATGAGTGAGATATGTCCATTGGAAGTTGGGATGTCTAGTTAAGGAAAGTCCAATCCGGATTTTAGAAGGGTAGTTTGGTTTTTTCCTTACCCTATTATTTTATTTCATTTTTTGGTAATTATTTGGGGTCTAAACTCATCTTATTCAGTTTACACTTTTGGAAAAAGAGTTCGGGTTTTGAGAGAAGAGAAAAGAGGAGAAGAAGCAAGAATCGTCAAGATCTTCAATAGTCACTTGTGGATTTCATCAAGGGGTGATCCCTACGAGGTATGTGATATCACATAGCGTTGGGTTAGTTCACCCATGCGTCAATCATGATTTATTTCAGCGAATTTAAGTTCTTGAAAGCTTAGAAGTTGAGTTCTTGATGGGTTTGTTGAAGTTATATTGAATTCTTGATTCGTTGAAATTGTTGAGGAGTTTTTTTATCTGAATCCAAGATTTTAGGTGTGAATTCGATTAGAATCTTTCATATATTGATGTTATAGTTGATTCTAAGTGTTTGGGGAAACTAAGTCGAAATAGGGGGTTTAGAGATGAAAAACGAAGAAGAAAAGTCGGAGGGCACCTGGGCAGGGGCTTGGGGAGCCGCCCCTCTCAGAGCCCCAAGAAGGGGTCTCTGAAGTTTGGGCTCTGGGGCGCCGTGCCAGCCAGAGCGCCCAACTCCAGCCTCTGAAGTTTTAAGGCTGGTGCCCTGCGCCTCTCAGAGCGCTGGGACGCCAGTTCTACCCATTCTTTCCCCATCTTTCTGTACTAGTTCCTTAGCAACGTACATATGTTTTCTAGTTGATTCCAACACTCTAAGGTACGTCTAAACATCATGAAATCATCCATAACATGAGATCATGAACCTTGAATCCATAATCCAATTCAAGAAAACTTAAGATCAAAGTCAAGAGAAGTAAGAGTCAAGTCAAGAAAAGTTCTTAGAGTTTTCCAAATGTTTTAAGACTTAAAGTTCAAGTTGAGTAAAGATTAAAGAGTAAAGATTGAAGTTCTTTTCTTCTAAAGTATATGGGGACTATGTATTCCCAAAGAGTTTAATATGTTTTCACATTCAAACAAGAAAAGGAAATCTTGATTTCCAAAGAGCATTTGAGCTAGTTTTCAAAAAAGAGTAAACGTTTTCTAAATTAAGCAAGAAAGAAAACTTTGATTTCCAAGATAGCCTTTGAGCTAAGTTTTTGAGCAATTATCTCAAATCACAGAAAGAAGTATGTTTTTAAACATAATAGCTAGCATCATATTTTGGGAGTAGTATTGAGCACCGATATGGGGGAGAGTTCACACAACTCACAGCCCCCATAAACCATGTAGTCATCATGGGTAGAAAAGGGTCATACTTTTTAGATGATTCATTAGTGCTTTTTAGTATAGGCTAGTGAATCCACTTAGTAGTTCAGGTTCTATACCCTCAGCAAGGTATAGGACGACCCTGGCAGCGTAAGGCAAAATGTTGTATCATCACAATAGCTCTTAAGTGATGGTGGTCGGTTAGAGAAACTCCCACATAAGTATTTGTATTCTTATATGCACAGTTTAATTATATTTTTACATACATTTCAGAGTTATATTGTATCTTTGCATACACATAGAGTATCATTGTATTTCCAAATACACAGAGTTGACATCCATGTTTTAAAAGTTTTTCTTTATATTGCACTTGTTTTATACTGCTTTATATTGAAATGAGTTCAGTTAAGTTGAGTTGAGTTGAGCCAGTTAAGTTCTTCAGTTCCTTTCAAGCTTATATCTTGTTTAGCATTCCACCCGCGTACTCATACATTCAATGTACCGATGCCAGGTGGCCTGCATCTTCTTATGATGTAGACACATGTAACCAGGATTAGTATCCAGCGCATCGTTGATTCCAGTTGAGCTCCAGAGTATGTTGGTGAGCCTCTTTGCTTCCGGAGTATCCCTTTTTATTGATTTCAGTATTAGTTAGTTCGTTAGGATGTCATGGGACTGTCCCGACATCCATCTCAGTTAATTAGAGGCTTCATGGATAGACAATCAGATGTTAGTTCTTTAGTCTTTTCATTGTCATTATCTTATGTTAAGACTTGAGTTCGCCTTAATGGCCAGTTGAATGTTCCTTTATAACATTCCAGTTTATTACATAGATTTATCTTTGTTGAGTTAAGTCTTCGGCTGAGTAAGTAAGCCAGGCCAAGGGTTCACTTGGGGCCAACAATGGTTCTCGAGTGTCAGTCCCTCCCAGGGTGTAGGCTCGGGGCGTGATAAATACTCGATGAATTGCCCATTTGGAATTTAGATCGCCAAAATAGACAGAAGCTTAAGGTTTTCGGGACAATCTGACGAGTTAATTCAGCTATTCACCAACCCATTCGGTGGATCACCGATTGAGCAGGTGAGTTCGCCCAATTTACCAGCCCGGGTATATTCTAGTAAGACAACCATAACATCTTACTCCGAACTAGGAATATGGAAAACTCGGTGTCATTGGAAATAAGACTCATAGACCTTTAATTTGAAAGGTTATAAGCCACATTATTCGTTATATGCTGAGACACATGAGTGTTTGAAGTTGACCTTTATATGAATTCGTGCGAGAACTTAGCCAAAAGGAATGCTTTAAATTTGGCTTGGTGTTTGAGGTCTATTATAACCCTAGATCAGTTCAGATACTCTTGGTACACTTGGTAAAGAACTTTATAACACATGAGTAAGTAGGACATCATTATGATGAATGACTCAGATTTTAAGGATAGAGTTGTGAGGTGTTATAGAATGATTCGGGTCTTAGGTTAGAAATTTTTGGGGTGTAACATAAGGAAACATTGGTGGAAGGGGGAACGTAAGATAAAAAGGAACATGTTGAAGGAGTGTTGTTTGTCATCATCAAAAAGGAGGAAATGTGACTTTGTTGTTTTGATGATCCTTACAATCAATAAGACCTGGTCCTATGAGTTGTGCATGTTTTCTTGTCAAATGGGAAACAACTGTAAAGTTGTCAAACTATCATGGTTGGTGAGCACAGCAAAAGAGGACAATTCCTTCAGCTAATGAGAGGACACTAGGTTGTTTTGTTCATAGGATAATATATCCTTGTTGACATTAAACTACCTAGTTTTCACAACAATCGAATTAAGCAAAAAGGTGTTGTTTGTCTCTCTCTCAAGAAAGATACAAGCCTTAAAGAACTACAAGGGACCTGATAGAGAATTTCAAGCATGTCTTTAGTAGTGAAAGAGCTTGTGTCTTATGTGTTTCAACTTGTAAGATCCTAATCTATAAAGGAATTGATCGTGTCTGTATCTTTTTAGTTGGCAATGAGAATTGTTAGAGTTAACGGTGTAGTATGTGATTGAAGTCTATATCAACTAGAGTTTGTTAATATAGTGGAAAATAGAGCTATTGCTTTGGTTCATTCTATAATAGAGGTTTTACAGGTTGTAGGGTTAAGAGTTTAATCCTTTGCATGATTATTGGAGTCTGTATTTACTTGTTGCTTGAAAATAGTGAAGATCAGTTGGAAAATCTTGTGGGATAGGTTGTGGTTTTTCCTCCATTGAGTAAGGAGGCTTACACATAAACATGCTTGTTGTTTAGTTTTCTGTATTTTAGTTTCTACTGCACTAAAGTATTACAAGGACCTGGCCCTTTGTGGACTCGTATAAGCTATCAGTTAACATTTTAGCTATTTTCATTAAGAAAATGTAAGCAGACATCAAAGATTATATCATCTTTATTTAAGGAAAAATTTGTGAAAAATATCTGTCTACTATATGAAACATCTTATTCGCATAATCAAATTCTTTATATTTTTCTGGACATTCATAGTCTTGTGCCAGAAAATCATTTCATATTTTTCCTTAATCCTAATGGTTCTGGATAGCCTAAAGTAAAAGGAAGGACATTTCTAAACCTTCAGTCAAAAATAGAGAGGTAAATTTGAGTTTTTTTTCCAATTTTTGTTATGGAACAATTTTAGTATTTAGTCTAACTTGAGTATACCTCCGCTAATTATTTAAGGAGTTATCTGCTACCTCCTACCAGCACAAGTATCAGATAACTTAGTCTATCAAGGATTTTGACAGCTATGAAGCAATTACCTTGGAGTTTAAACCTGTAACATTATGATTATCAACCTAGTTTATTAATTGACCATGTTACACCCTTGAATACCCTTTTTGTAAAGTATTGTAACATGTAAAATTTATGTTGGAGCTCCATAATTTGGCGGAGGCAACTCATTAACAGGATATTCCGTATAGTGTTGGTCTTTTGAGCATTTTTAATATTAATTTATTATTAAATTTCTCATAAAGTCCTAGGCTTATTCTGCCTAAGTGAAATATGTTGTAAAACATTGGAAGGAATGGGTAATTAGTTGGGCTGCCCGTTAGTGGTATTTAACTGATGTATTATTACTGCATTCCTCCATTGGAGTTAGTGCCATATGCATTACTGCATTACTCCATGCCATATGCATTTCAGTTATGCAAAATGCCGGTGATGGCATTAGACGTTGATGGCATTTGTGCCCACTTGATTGTTACTATTAATTCCTCCTTTACATCTTATAACCTATGCAACTCTCAAGACCATTTATCTTCACTATTTATCACTCTATTATCTTCCTATTTATTCCTAGGAAGACTTCTTCTACTATAAATAGTGGTGGTCTTCATTTTGTTTGAATACACAAGAAAAATATAGAATGCATAAAGTTGGTCAAAAAGAGAGTTCTTATTAGTTGAAGGGATGTGTTCTTTTTTTATGGAGTTTTGGACTCAACTCTTGTCCAGAGTTGTTGAGTTATACTTGTGAAGGTTGTTGTATCCTAGAGGGGACAAGTCAAGAGGACTACTGCTGGACCAGTGAAAAACATTTGTTGCAGTGGGCTTGAATCTCCTTAACGAGAGCAAGATATCCGCGCCTCAGCCTGGAGAGATTTATTTCTTCGTTTTTATTTTCAATTGTAATCTTGTGTTTTTGTTATCTTGTAAGTTTTTCACTAACAATTTTAAGGAGATTCAAATGGCTACAATTGAAAAAACCGCGGATGTCAAGATGGGAGATCTTAACAAGCCATTTCGGTTCAATGGTAACTATTTCAAGAGATGGAAGGATAAAGTGCTTTTCTACTTAAGTCTTCTTAATGTCTCTTATGTGTTAACCGAGAGGAATCCTAATAAAGAAGACATCACCTCTATAAATGATGATGAAACTATTTCTCATCTAGAGAAAGTGGAAAAGTACGATGGTGATTCCTATAAGTGTTGATATTATATTCTTAATTGTCTAACTGATAATTTTTATGATTATTATGATAGAACTTACTCTAGTGCAAAAAAAATTTGGAAAGCATTGCAGAGTAAGTATGATACCGAAGAAGCTGGAGCGAAAAAATATGCGGCTAGTAGATTTTTCGTTTCCAAATGGTGGACAATAAATTAGTTGTAGACCAGGCTCAAGACTTTATAATGATTGTTGGAGAGCTTAGGTCCGGGGAGGTTAAAATTGGAGATAACCTTATTGTTTGTGGCATAGTAGATAAACTTCCACCTTCTTGGAAGGAATTTCAGAAAACTATGCACCACAAACAAAAGAAAACCTCTCTTGAAACCTTGATAATGAAAATCCGCATGGAAGAAGAGGCAAAGGGCCAAGATGCACTTTTACAAACAGAAGAGAGCAACATCACAACGAAGGTAAATATAATTACTTCAAATAATGCTACTCCTGAATCTCACAAAAATATTTCTTTGAAGCCTAAGAACAAAAAATTCAAGAAAAATAATGGTAGGCCTCCCAAGAAAAATAATTGTCAAAATAACCAAGCACAAAATCAACAAGTTCAAGATAAGGGACCGTGCTTTGTTTGTGGCAAGAGTAGGCATATTACTCGATTTTGCAGATTTCAAAAACGTGGTCCTAACCCTCAGGCAAACGTTATCGAAGAACCTTTTGTGGCGGTGATTACCAACATAAACATGGTTGAGAGTGTTGATGGATGGTGGGTTGATTCTGGTGCAAACCGTCGTGTCTGTTATGACAAAGACTGGTTTAAAAAATTTACTCATTTTGAGGAGCCCAAAACCATCATGCTTAGCTTGGTGATTCTCACACAACTCAAGTTCTTGGAACGGGAGATGTCGAATTGTGTTTTACTTCTGAAAGGGTATTAACTTTGAAAGATGTACTTTATACTCCTTCTATGAGGAAAAATTTGATGTCTAGTTTTCTTCTTAATAAAGCAGGCTTTAAACAAATTATTGAATCTGATCAATATGTAATAGTGAAGAAGGTTTTTTTTTTTTGGAAAGGGGTATGCATGTGATGGATGTTTAAACTGAATGTTGAAATAAATAAAGTTTCTACTTCTGTTTATATGCTTTCTTCTACCAATTTTTGGCATGCTCGTTTGTGTCATATTAATGATCGTTATGTTGGAATCATGAGTAGTTTAGGATTAATCCCAATGGTTAAAAAGAATTTTAAAAAGTTTGAGGCTTGTAGTAAAGACAAAATCACTAAAAGGTCTCATTTTCAAGTTGAAAGAAAAATTGATTTGTTAGAACTAGTTCATACTAATATTTGTGAACTTGGAGGAATTTTAACTCGTGGAGGTAATAGGTATTTTATCACATTGATAATTTTTCTAAGTTTACATATGTTTACTTGATGTAAAATAAAAGTGATGCTTTTGAAAATTTTAAAACTTATCTCCATGAGGTTGAAAATCAGTTTGGTAGAAAAATAAAAAGAATTAGAAGTGATAGAGGCCGTGAATATGAATCAAATGAGTTTAATTCTTTTGTTAGATCATTGAGAATAATTCATGAAACTACTCCTCCTTATTCTCCTTCATCTAATGGTGTAGCGGAAAGGAAAAATAGAATTTTGGTTGAATTGACTAATGTCATGCTTATTGAGTCACATGCACCTTTAAATATTTGGGGTGAAGCTATTTTGATTGTTTGTTATGTGTTGAATCGTGTGCCTCATAAAAATTCTAGATTGACACCTTTTGAATTGTGGAAAGGTTACAAGCCAAATTTGGGATATCTAAGAGTTTGGGGTTGTCTAGCCTTTGTGAGGCAAATGGATCCAAGATTAGAAAGTTAGGTAAAAAAGTTACTACTGGTGCTTTTCTTGGTTATGCTTCAAATAGTAGCCTATAGATTTTTTAATCTTGAAGATAATACTGTGATAGAATCGGGTGATGCTATTTTTCATGAAAATAAATTTCCATTTGATTCTAAAAAGAGTGGGGGTCAAAGGATTGAACAAAATATTTTGTCACTACCTAGTTCTTCTACTTCTACTTTGAAAAATAAAGAAATTGATAATTTTGAGTTAAGAAGAAGTAAAAGAGCTGGAGTAGAAAAAGATTTTGGTCCTGATTTTTATGTGTTTAATGTTGGAGATGACCCTCTCACTTTGAAAGAAACATTATCTTCACATGATTCTATTTTTTGGAAAGAGGCTGTAAATGATGAAATGGAATCACTAATTTCTAATAAAACTTGGAAGTTAGTTGATTTACCACCGGGTTGTAAAATAATTGGTTGCAAATGGGTCTTACAAAAAAAATTGAAACCCGATGGATCTATTGATAAATATAAGGCTAGACTAGTTGCAAAAGGTTTTAAACAACTAGAAGGCCTAAAAAAATTTGATACTTTTTCACCGGTAACAAGAATTACATCCGTAAGACTTTTAATTGCTATGGCTGCAATTTTTGATGTGCAAATTCATCAAATGGATGTAAACACTGCTTTTTAAAATGGAGACCTAAATGAGAAAATTTATATGGATCAACCCGAGTATTTTGTTGAAGCAGGCCAAGAAAGCAAAGTATGTAAACTTACTAAATCTCTATATGGCTTGAAACAGGCACCAAAGCAATGGCATGAAAAGTTTGATTCCTGCATGATTGAAAATGGTTTTAAAACAAATGAGTGTGATAAGTGCATATATCATAAGTCTTGAAATAATTCACATGTGATTATTTGCCTATATGTTGATGATTTGTTGATCTTTGGCTCTAACATGAATGTTATTGATGAAGCTAAGAATATTCTTAGAAGCCATTTTGATATGAAAGATCTTGGTGAGGCAAATTTTATTCTTGGAATAAAAATAACAAGAACAGATGATGAAATTTTCCTTGACCAGTCACATTATGTTGAGAAAATTTTGAAAAAATATAACTTTCTTGATTGCAAGCATGTTGCTACTCCTTTTGATTCAAGTGTTCACTTATTTCCTGTTGAAAGTGAAAATGATGTAATAAATCAAAACAAATATGCTAGAATAATCAGAAGTTTGAGATATGTGATTGATTGCACTAGGCCTGATATTGCATATGCAGTAGGAGTACTTGGCAAGTTTACAAGCAAGCCAGGTAATGAACAGTGGCATGTTATAACAAGAGTTATGAGATATTTATGTGGAACAAAAAATTGTGGTCTATTCTATAAAAAATATCTTGTTGTACTTGAAGGCTTTTGTGACGCAGATTGAAACACTTTATCAGGTGATTCCTGTTCTACCACTGATTATGTTTTTACTTTGGGCGGTGGTGCTATTTGTTGGAGATCAAAAAAACAAACTATAATTGCTAACTCTACCATGGAGGCTGAACTAATTGCTTTAGCTTCAGCTAGTGAGGAAGTGAATTGGTTAATAGATTTATTGTTTCAAATTCTTTATTTTGAAAAACCAATTCCTCCTATTTTAATTCATTGTGACAGCACCGCTGCGATTGGTAGAGTTCAAAACTGTTATTACAACGGTAAATCCAGACCTATAAGGAGGAAACACAGTAATGTAAGATCGTATTTGACAAATGATATCATTAATATTGATTATGTCAAATCTTGTGATAATCTTGTAGTTCCTCTTAGTAAGGCCTTAACAAGAGAAAAGGTCTGGAGCACATTGAGGGGGATGGGATTGAAGCCTACAATGCTTGAGTCATAAATGAGGAAACCCAACCTGGGGACTAGAGATCCTATAACCAGGTTCAACGGGAAAAACTAATTATATGATGACTTGTTGTGAAAAAATGCACTATTTATTTGTACTCCCTCCCTATGATGTGAGTGCATTGTTTCCTGTAGTGATTTGTGAAGGTTGAGTTGATAAAACTCTTAATGAATATATGTAGCCCATATGGGTGGAGTGTTAAGCTTATCGGAGCACTCTCGACAGATTTCACCTATGTGATGTGTGGAAGTAGGTCGCTTCCTATGAGAATTTGGCTTATTCTCATAAGCCCTCATGAAATCGGGATAGCAGAAGGCCATAACGTGATGGCTTTAAAGCTCATGTCAACACCTTGATTATTATATGTGCGCAGTGATATTTTATTTCCCTTAAGCAGTCATAATTCAAGTCTGAGACCACTACAACTCTGAAGTAAAAGTTACTGTTTCACTAAGTGGGGGTTCAATGCAGAGCACACCTTCATTATGCATAGTAGTCTTTCTTAGCTGATATACTCGCTTGTCTAATATTAAAATGAGTGGGGGATTGTTGATCTTTTGAGCATTTTTAATATTAATTTATTATTAAATTTCTCATAAAGTCCCAGGCTTATTTTGCCTAAGTGAAATATGTTGTAAAACATTGGAAGGAATGGGTAATTAGTTGGGCTGCCCGTTAGTGGTATTTTACTGATGTTTTATTACTGCATTACTCCATTGGAGTTAGTGCCATATGCATTACTGCATTACTCCATGCCATATGCATTTCAGTTATGCAAAATGCCGTTGATGGCATTTGTGCCCACTTGATTGTTACTCTTAATTCCTCCATTACATCTTATAACCTAGGTAACTCCCAAGACTATTATTTATCTTCACTATTTACCACTTCATTATCTTCCTATTTATTCCTAGGAAGACTTCTTCTACTATAAATAGTGGTGGTCTTCATTTGGTTTGAATACACAAGAAAAATATACAGTGCATAAAGTTGGTCAAAAAGATAGTTCTTATTAGTTGAAGGGAGGTGTTCTTTTTTGTGGAGCTTTGGACTCAACTCTTGTACAGAGTTGTTGAGTTATACTTTGTGAAGGCTGTTGTATCTTGGAGGGGACAAGTCAAGAGGACTACTGCTGGACCGGTGAAAAACATTTGTTGCAGTGGGCTTGAATCTCCTTAAAGAGAGCGAGATATCCGCGCCTCAGCCTGAAGAGATTTATTTCTTCGTTTTTATTTTCAATTGTAATCTTGTGTGTTTGTTATCTTGTAAGTTTTTCACTAACATATAGTAGAGAAGTAAATTTGGACAATCACTCATTTACATTCATGTGATATATTTCTAATTGATATTATTTCTTTTTGAATTTGTTGGCTTTTAATTTTGTGCTTAATTTGCAGGAGATGCATGACTACAAGAAGGAGGCCACAACCAAGGCCGCCCATAAAAACTAAACCACCACAAAACAATATTTTCAAAGACAAGAAAGAGAATAAGATGATAGAGGAGAAGAGTAGCATAAAGCTCCAACAAGATAATTCCATGGTCAAAGCAAATTAATCTCTAGGAATCTTGTTTGTTAAAGATCATAGTAAGTTATTTGCACTTGTCTAAAGTTGGTCAAAGTACAAAATGCTTTAGTTATTAGGGATCGTTTGGTTTGCTTATAATATGCATGGAATTGTAATAGAGGAACTTACAAAGAAATGACTATAGTTTAAGAGTTAATAAAGTCCAATAGCTATAATTAAGATAATTACCATTTGTAATTAACTGTTAATTGGCTATTCAGTTGTCTCCAACATGTTTGGTGCTTGTATTCTAGTATACATACTCCCTCCGTCCACTTATAATTGTCATAATTTTCTTTTTTTTAGAGTCAAACGATAAGAACTTTGACCAACATTTTACGATGTATTTTTTCATCATATTGATATGCAAAAAATTGCAATTTATAGTACTTTTCGTATAGTTTTTGAATATCTATTTTTTTTGTTTAAAATATCAAATTACTGTAATCTAAATTTACTTTGAAAATTAGTCAACTTGACTTTCGAAAAGCGCAACATCACAATTAAAAGTGGACGAAGATAGTATATTATTTTTAGCTAGTTATTCTGAATATAAATACAATATTTAATGCAATGCATTAATTGTGCAACAATATTTTTAAAAAGAGGAAATTTAGCATAATATCTCAATCTTCCATAAGCAATATTGGAACTGTGAGATCTCACATTATTTTTTCCATAATAATTAAAGGAATTGCACCACAAAATCTTTTCTTCTTCATTGATTTTGTGGTATCACTAACTATTACTAATTGTACGTTATTGATACATAATTTTTTTGTTATATACTTTTTTTCACTTGAATACATTGGTACGACATTGATATAAATGCATTATGGTGATGAATACATTATAAAAATATGATCAACTTTCACATATAGCAAACATAAAAATCATATTTGTATGTTATAGCTATAGTTTACATAATTGCGCTCCATAGTAAATTTTATGTTTGCTATGGAGCTTTTGATTTGTATAATTCTCTACAAACATCCAATTTTATACAAATTGTTGAGTTTTTGTATAAATTCATTTATACATTGTAATTTGTATAATAAGATATGTATTTGTATAATTATAAGTGTATAGAACAAAAATATATGTATTTGTATTTGTATATACACTTTTCTCTCGCTTTATTCAAACACAAACACATTTTATACTGAAATGTATAAAATGGCTAATTGTATACCGAAAATGGCTAATTGTATATCGAATCAGATGACAAAAAAAGGGGATGTTTGCTGCGAATTACAATTAAAATAAACTATGGCTATAGCATTTAATTTGAATTAATAGTTTGATATTTCATACAATTTTCTCTAAAAATATTCAAATACATTAATACAAATATATAATAGTTAACAAAAATACCCTCAAATACATGATATAAATATAAATCAAGCAACTAATAGACTTGAATACATTGATACAAATTATACCATGTTACAAGATACACAATACATTGATACAGAATAAATAACAAGTAATAATACACTTTGATATATTAATACAAATGTGTAACCAGTATCAGATACAAACAAATACATTTGATACAATAACAATGAAACAAATACACTCAAATACATGAATTCAATGCAGATAAAGGTACATTGATACATGAATAGAATGCATATATGTGTGCGTTTTGATTCATTGAAAAGTCCCTAAATTTGCATAAAAATCCCTCAAATTCGAGATATGAACTCCTTGTAATATATTCAATCTCTCAAAACTAACACCCCTGAATTTTAGTAACAATTTTATGAATCCGTAATTTGTACTGAAGCTTCAAAACTTTCTCTCATAGTAGACAATGAAGTTTCGTAAATCATCTCGAGTCAATGATAACAACACTTTAGCGGAAAAAGGGAGAGGAAGTACAATTTCATTAAGTTTGAAATTGAAATGAATTTGAAAGAATCATCCATGAAAGAAAGAAAAAATTAGTCAACCATGAAAGAGAGAAGGATGTGTTAATTTGGGGTATACACTATTTTGGAGAGAGAAATGAGGAAAGATAGACACTCTAATTGATAAATACAATACCTAAAATTTAGCCTAGAAATACACTAATTATAAAATACACTTTTTAATTGAAAATTATTTAGTAAATGGATATTATAACTATGGATTATAATTTGGAAAAACTACATAACCACACATACATCACTACCATATATACTATATTTACCTCTAGTTTAAAACAATTACACATATTACCACTTTTAATATTTATACCATATATTTTAAAAGATTTAATTAGATACACAAATCCTTAAATATGGTATTAGATAATTATCTTAAATTTAAAATCCTTAATTAATAGTCCATTAGCAAGTCAAATATTTTCTATTCCCATCTACCGCCGTTCTCACCCCCAAGTCCAACAACCCACTTTTTTTGTTCATCTTCTCCCTCTTTATTCCTTCATTCTCTCAATACATGTTTGCATGTTTAAATCAGTATTTTACTGATAAGTTTGTTTCTATTCTTTTATTATTTTCATGTATTTTGGTTTTGTATCTGAGTCAAAATTCATAATATTCTTAAGTTTAATTTAAAAAAGTTTTACAAATTAGGTTTTATATTTTTTGATTTTGTTGTTTCTCCAACTCTTTAATGGCTAACCATTCTCAAAATTGGATGATTCTTGTTAAATGTACTACAAATTAACAATATTATGCTAAATCAAACAACTTTTATTTGTTTATTTTTACTCATGAATTTCTCATTGCAGAGACTGACTCTTCATCCGCCAACATTCAAGCCGAGAATAGATCTCAGTATAGGAACGACCCAATCAAGATGGAAAACTACGTCAAGTTTTAATTAACAGGACAAATACACCATTAGATATGTAACAATGTTGGATACACATCAGGTGTACATAAGAGTTCATGTATCTGACTTGAGATTATATGTATCTGTGAGAAAAAAATTCACATGCTAAAAAAGGAAGAATTTTGATTTTTTTAACTTTTTTTTGGATTAATGATAAGACAAATATTCTACCATCGTGATTTGTTCCTAAATTCATGTGTTTCAGTTACATTTCATATTTAGTTACACATAATTATATACATATGCTTATTATATATCCGAGATACATATTTTTGAATATAATGTATGAAATTGATATTTGATACATCAAATTATTACTAGATACATATAAAATATACATGAAATTAATACTAGACACATATAACAAATACACTAAATAAATAAACATACTTCTATGATACATATGGATTCACATGTATCTAAGTGTTTAGTTTGTTGGATACACCATATATTGATAATAGATACATCAAATTAATGAATTTATTATTTTAAGAGTAATAATATCACAATCCAGACCGTCGTGATTGGCACCCACACTAGCCCTCCGGTGGGAGAACCACTACTACAACCCAAACCAAGCAACTACTATCTTTTTCACAACGACTTTAGCCAATTGTTCAGCATTATAATCTATTCTTATCGGAATAAAATGGGCTGAATTAGTCAATCTGTCAACCACTACCCAAATAGAATCAAACTTCCCCAAAGTCTTGGGAAGACCAACCACAAAATCCATGGCTATCCTCTCCCACTTCCATTCCGGAATTGGCATTCTTTGAAGCGAACCCGCCGGCCTTTGATGTTCATACTTTACTTGTGGGCAATTTTTACACTTTGCCACAAATTCCGCTATATCCTTCTTCATGCCCGACCACCAATAAATTCGCTTCAAATATCGATACATCTTAGTCACTCCCGGATGATTGGAATATCGCGAACCATGGGATTCTGTCAACAATTTTTTAATCAAGTCATCAACTCGAGGAACACAAATCCTTCCTTTAAAACTGAGCACACCTTCCGCATCAAGAGTGGTCTCTTGTGCCTTACCAATCGCAATCTTCTTCTTAAGCTCACTCAAATTTTCATCCTCAAATTGTTTGGCCTTGATTTCCTCAGTGAATGTGGCCCTAACTTCAATGCTAGCTAACACCCCTCCTCTTTCTGAGATGCCCAACTGCATGAACTTACACTCCAAGGTCTGAATTTGCTTAGCCAAAGGTCGCTTGGTTACACTCAAGCAAGCTAAACTACCCATACTCACCGCTTTTCGAATCAAAGCGTCTGCCACAACATTAGCCTTACCCGGATGGTATTGAATGGTCACATCATAATCTTTGAGTAACTCCATCCACCTTCGCTGTCTCAAATTCAGATATTTTTTAGTGAACACATGCTGCAAACTACGATGATCAGTAAACACCTCACACTTAACACCATAGAGATAATGCCGCCAGATCTTAAGAGCAAATACTACCGCTGCTAACTCCAAATCATGCGTTGGATAATTTCTCTCATGCACCTTCAATTGGTGCGACGCATAGGCTATAACATTCTTATCCTGCATCAACACAGCGCCCAACCCAGAATGAGAAGCATCACAATAAACTATAAAATCCTTACCTTCAATCGGTAGTGCAAGAATAGGTGGTCAAGAGAGTCTTGAGCTTTTGGAAGCTCTCCTCACATTTTTCAGTCCATTTAAATGGTATCTCCTTCTTGGTCAAATTTGTCAAGTGAGTGACAATAGAAGCAAAGTTCTTCACAAATTGACGGTAGTAGCTAGTGAGCCCCACAAAACTCCTAAATTCAGTCACCGAACTTGGCCGAACCCAATTCTTAACTGCCTCAATCTTTTGGGGATCTACCATTACCCCTTCCTTTGAAACTACATGCCCCAAAAACGCAACATAAGTCAACCAAAATTCACACTTAGAAAATTTAGCATACAACATTTGTTTCCCAAGAACACCCAGAACAATACGAAGATGGTCGGCATGCTCTTCCTCACTTTTCGAATAGACCAAAGTGTCATCAATAAAGACTATAACAAACGAATCAAGAAATGGTTTGAACACCACATTTATCAAACTCATGAAAGTTACAGGCGCATTAGTCAAACCAAAAGACATAACTAGGAACTCGTAGTGCCCATAGCGAGTCCTAAATATCGTCTTGGGAACATCCTCAGGCCTAATTTTTAATTGATGGTAACCAGACCTTAGATCGATTTTAGAGAAAATAGATGCACCTTACAATTGGTCAAAAAGATCATCTATTCGAGGCAAAGGGTACTTGTTTTGAATAGTGACCCTATTCAATTGCCGGTAATCTATACACATTCTCATATAACCATCATTTTTCTTAACAAACAAAATTTGGGCACCCCATGGGGAAGCACTAGGACGAATAAATCTCTTATCAAGAATCTCTTGAATTTGAGCCTTAAGCTCTCTTAATTCCGTCGGAGCCATGCGATATGGAGGGATAGAAATGGGGCGAGTACCAGGTTCCAAATGAATACAAAAATCTATATATCTATCCGGAGGCATACCAGGCAAATCAGTAGGAAACACTTCTCTAAATTCAGATACCACAGGAATAGACGCAATAGATGGAGACTCAACCTCAACATCCTGAATATGAGCCAAATAAGCTAAACAACCCTGCTCCACCAGTTTCCTAGCCCGAATGGATGATATGATCTTAGCTTGCTTAGGCTTGTACACCCCTTCCCACTCTAATTTTTCCCTTCCCAGAATTTCTAAAGTTACAGATTTAGTATTACCAATTAACACAGCATAATAGGGGGGACAACCAAGTCATGCCTAGGATAATATCAAAGTCAGTCATATCCAAAATCACCAAATCACCCCAAGTCTGCAAACCCATAAACAAAATAGGATCAGCACGATAGATATGGGTCACTATGACTGACTCTCCAACTAGGGTAGAAACATGGATAGGGGCATCAAGTACATCACAAATCATATCAAACTCGGAGGCAAATCGCACAGATACGTAAGAATAAGTAAATCCCAGATCAAATAACACATTAGCCATCCGGTCACAGACAAGAATAGTACTTGTGATCACCGCGTCAGACTCATCTGCCTCATTCTTGCCCGGAAAGGCATAACACTAAGCCCTATCATCTTGACGAGCCACTTCCCTGCCTGGTTGTACGTTACCTCTGCCTGCATTACTATTTCCTCTACCTCCACGGCCTCGCTGATTACCTCTTCGCCCACCTTGTGGACGCCCTCGACCATTATTAGCATTTCCGCGGGTACCACTGCTCTAGTCTGTTGTTGTGCGAACTCAAACACGCGTGGGTAGGGACAATCTCTCCTCATGTGCCTAAGTTCTCCATAGTTATAACATATACGTTCAAAGGATGGACTGTTGCCTGCCGAAGGTGCGGCTCCCTGACTATCCTGAATCAAAATCTGAGGTGGAGTTCCAGAGTAATTACCTATAGAAATGGGCATAGCGGACTGAATTGGCTTGGCTGCAAGCGTTGGCCTTCCAGACCCCCTAGAATAAGAACCTTGAAAGTTACCTGAGTTCTTAGCCCTTTTTGCCAATGCCTTGGCTTGACCGTCTCGCCTCACCCCCTCCACTTTCATAACAAAGTCAGTTACCTCATTAAAGTTCCTCCCTGCAAAAGTCATATGAAAAGATAATACCTGCAACTCAGAAATTAGTCCCCTAATAAATAAACGGATCCTCTCCTCCTCAGTAGTCACCAATTGAGTAGCATATCTAGACAAAGCATGGAACTTGGCCCCATAAGCAGCCACAGTCATACCACCTTGCTACAAAGCCATGAACTCATCCTTCTTGCGATCCCTCAACGTTCTAGGCACATATTTCTCTAAAAATAGAGCATGAAATTGGGTCCAAGAGAGTGGGGTAAAGTAGACGATCTACATTCCATATAATCTCTCCACCACTGCTTAGCCTCACCTTGAAGCTGAAAAGTCACGAACTCAACCTCATGCTGATGGACAATTTCCAACTTATGAAGCCTCTCATAGCAATCTAAAATGAACTCATAAGCATCCTCACTCTCAGAACCAAGAAATACAGGAGGCTTTAGCTTCAAAAACTTAGTCAACATTTCATGCTCATTACCACAAAGGATGGAAGAAAGTATCATTACCTCCAGTTCCACCCGTCGTGGGTGCAGTGTTAGCAGTAGGGGGATGGGCTGGAGCCTGAGTTGCTTGAACAGAGGGAAGCACTCCAGGTCCAACCAACCCCTTCAATAAGGACATGATCTTCTTAGCTAACACTAGGTCCAAAGGAGGAATACCTCTAGTCTCAGATTACACCTCTTCCTCTTGTCCCACATCCTCAACATTCTCAACATCTACATTCTCCTCTATATCTTCATGATGCGCATGAGGGTTCTCATTTATAGGAGAATTCTTAATAGGAGCTCCATCCCCAGCAGGCACTACTCTTCTACGGCCTCTACCCCTAGCTCTTCCTCTACCTATGCCTCGACCGCGACCTCTCGCTGCAGATTCCTCAGTTGGAGCATTGACGGGAGCTATAGGTCTGACACCATTGAATCTAGTATTAACCATCTACGGATAAAAGAGTGAAAGAGGTTAGATACAAATTTGAATCGACAGATACTAATTGGAATCAAGTTATAGCACGAAAAGAGACAAGAGAAAACAGAGAGATTTCCTAAAGTCCTATAGCCTCTCGAAGAAAAGTAAAGGCGTCCTCATACCGTTCCGCAAGACTCTACTAGACTCATTTTGGTACATCAAGATCAATGAACCTAGACTCTGCTACCAACTTTGTCACGACCCAGACTGTCGTGATTGGCAACCACACTAACCCTCCGGTGGGAGAACCACTACTACAACTCAAACCAAGAAACTAAAGCATTTAAGTTACGGAAGCATGTTAAATGCTAAGGAAAGAAAAATAGGGAGTTCCCATAAACTCCAACAAAAGTCTAACAACTAAACAAATGCGGAAGAATACACCTAGAACCTGAAAGTCAATGTACCAAAACATCTACCAATGAACCAAAGTCTAAACAAGGAAGTGGGTACAACCCAACTAACTTACTAACAACTAACTAGAAAAGTCTAAATCCGAAATGTGGACTTAAACAAAAGAGAACTCATGGCAGCCCGGAAGAAATGGATCACCCTTGAATTCGATCGGCGATCACTGATCTTCTAAGTGAGGTCTGTCAATAGCCGCAGAAAGATGCCTTGAACTCAACAAAAATAAGAGCAAGTGCAGTATCAGAACACAACGACAATGTACTGGTAGGATCACACGGCTATCCCACTAAGTGCAACATACATAAATCAATACAACAATATAATCACATGCATATATCGAATATATACAATATTATCAACATTTACGAACCACAACCAAATTCATAATTCTCAAGATACACGATTACGACAAGTCATTGGTCCTCTCATGGAACCCAAATCCAAACAGTTAGCATACCGAAACGTGGTACCCGATCCAATAGCTATGCCGGAACGTGGCAACTGATTCCATATTTATGTCGGAATGTGGCAATCGATCCCAATTAGTTATGCCGGAACATGGCAACCGATCCATTCAACACACCACAATCACAATAACAAACACAAGTACATTCTCAAAATAATACAATTGAGTCATGATTCAATGGCATTCAACAATTATACATCCTCATTTTACAACAAGTGTGATCAATAATGTAATATCCGCATACATACACGTATCAAAATGAAGCAAGACAAACATACATCACACAATCATAGAATCACAACCATCACCTACCTCAAAACAAGCTTGAAACCCGAATAAACTTGATCCTTCCCTTTCCGGATTCGTTCCTCTTGTTCTTGGTCTACAAACAATCAATATAATACGGGAATCAATAAACAATCACTAATTACCCAGATTACTAACAATTCTAACAACCCTAGATCATACACATGATCCCAATATCCAAATTAGGGATTTTCCCACCATAGATTTTAGATCAAAACTCTCCTTCATCGATATTTACCCATTAGATTATGCTCTACGGATCAAAAAATAGATTTGGGGAGTTAAACCTTACCTTTAGCCTCAAGAATGGTAAAAAATGGTCAAAAAGTCGTATGGGGTCGTCTCCTAGCGCTCAAAGTCGAAAAGTGCAGAATAAAGTCATTTTGGAGTTTATTTACGACTTTAAGTCGCGTCTAGCCCGCCATAGCGGCCCCGCCAGAGCGACCAAAATCACCGTCAAAGCAGGTTGCACGAAACAGTGAGCTATTTTAATAATTCCAAAATCCCCATTTCACAACACACCTTTAACCACGACGCTCAAAAAATATCGTTCACGCAAAAGTCAGTTTCGGGAGTTCTACTCACCCGAATTCACTGCCATAAAGTTGTACGGATTGCTTAACGTGTTAGCTATCTACTCATGCAATCAAAATCATATTTAAATCACCCGATTGTTACCAGATTTCCCCACACCTCAATGACTTCGATTTCGTCCAAATCTGGACTAGGTTGGGAAATTTGAAGTTACTACGAAAAAGTTTTCCGACCCAAAATTTTTGCCCGTTGGCTTTTCTATAACGACGGAACCCAGTCGTTACAAATAAAATGAAATTAATCAAATTACATGACTATGATATACATGTTTTTTTGTCTTGTATTAATAATATTAATAAATTTATTATTTCAAAGAATAATAAAATAAAATTAATTAAACATAGATACACTCATTGATTTCCGCCTTACATTAAGGGATTTGATTAATTTAAATTTCCAAAATTAATTGTCCATGTATTCTGAAAATCCTCAATTACTTCTCTAGTTAAGGAAATCAGTAACAATCAATTAATTTAAATAAATAAAATATGTATCTCAATTTTAAAACTTGACAGATAGATGTATTTCACGGATTTCAACTCATGTATCCTAAACATAAAATAAGGTAGAGGAAGTAATATTTACAACTATTGAAAATTTTAGTAATTAGAACCTAAACTAGTGGGATTTACGTAGTTTGCCCTTATAATTTTATCAAGTTATATATAATAAATACATAGCATATATGGTCTTGCTATGTAGTTTTAACATTGTGATATATATGAATAGTAATGAACTGTGGACCTCTAATTGTTGCTTTGAATGTTGCGTATATGTCCAATAAAAAAGTACAATGTCTTTAAAATTCATTGTGCTTACAAGTGGAGTTTGTATTATGGGCCTTTCAACTTAATTCAAGATTGAATTTCTATGGTAAAATATGAAATAATTATTTTGTTGAGTATAAATAATATTTAATTGGGCAAATGAGTACGGAATTGAGTTTTGATTGAATGAATAGGGTTGTACCATTATTTAAGACAATTATGGGGGGGCAATTAGGGCATTTCGCTATCATACGAGGAAGTTACGTCCCTCTTAGTGAAATCAAAGTTGTTGGTTTATGGTGTGTAAAGTTTGTAGCATTTGTATTTAATATTTCAAATTGTGTTTATTTGGTATTTTGAGTATATTGAGAGTTCTAGAACTTAGAATGAAGTGATTATTGTGGCATTCTTCTCGATTTAATATGAGGGGTAGTATCAAATACTCATTTTGACAGTCTCTCGTGATTTCTTCATGTTGTTTTCTTTCCTTATCCATAAATTTCTTGGAGAAGAATTGGAATTCTATCAATTGGACTCAGGTTTCTATGAAAAAAATATATTTTTAGGATCCTTATGTTATGAGTAAATTGTATTAGCATAAACTTATTGATTTATCAGTTATTTTCATCATATCAACTGCGTATAATTGAAAATTTGAGTTTTTTTTCTGGTAAAGTTAAAGTTTTGATAAATTGAGAACTTCAAGATCGATTTTAACTTTGTTTTTGATGAAATTTCATATTTGAATTTTTCAAGAAAAATTTCAAATTTGAGTTAGAGTTTCGAATTCAAATATTGAAATTTTTTGTCATGAACTTTGATATTTTGTTTTGAGTTTTTAAGATATACTTTTTTAAGTTAAATATGGGCAAAGCCCGTTTATTAAAACAAAATAGAGAAAACATTGGCTTGAGTCCAAAAATGACTCAAACCCAGATCAAAAACAAGAAACAAACAGTACAGGGATTGTCGAAATCGTATCCTTCCATAGCATCAATTTTCTTCCATTGGAGCTCCAAAATTCGCTACTCTTTGAAGCAAGCATGGAAGATCGGCATTAAACTTGAGTGGTATTCATTTGGGTGTTCAAAGATCTCATGAACACCATGAATCCAAACTCGCTAAAGACTTCTGCAGTTCAACAATGTTGCCATCTTCTTACTTCAAGGTAAGGACTAATCCCTCTATTGATATCTCAGTCAACCTTAATTAGAAGAAATACACTAATCCATCCTTAAATCGTGTAGGTTGAGCTCAGAGGAACTAATACCACTGCATCGAATTTAAGGTTGTCCCATGTATTTTTCAATCTTAGTCGATAAGTGTTTGAGCTTTCGTAAATTACACTTTCCTGAGATTGATCATTCCATTTTCTGTCATGTAACCCTTCTATGGATTAGTTGTTGTTCTATTCATATGAATCGTTTAACTTGATTCATGATTTATGTGTTGATATTTATTTGTTCTGAGTTTTGGTCTGCCTTGCTTGTCGTTTTGTAATATTGTTCTCGCTTGAATTGGTAACTCTTCATCCGAGGAAAATTGGATTTTTGTACCTGCAAAACCATACACACTGTTAGCTAAAAAATCTGCCAGTGTATATCCTTCCCTGAAGATGTGTGCAACCACCACCCCCTTCTCCTTTAATATCTCTTGAACATATCTAATATGCACTGAAATATTCCATGGAATTTCCCAATCACCATCTAATATCCTTTTGATAATTAATGAATTTGTTTCCATCACAAGAGGCAGTAGATTGTTTTGTACACAGTGATTCAATCCATTCTTGAATGTTGTAACTTCAGCTTCTAAAGCATCACAAAACTCAATTCTTTCAGCTTCAGCAAAAATTAAACTTCCTTGACTATCTCTTACAGAAAAAGCCTTTGAACTACATTGACTATTGTATTTACTAGAACCATCAGTGTTGCACTTATAACTTCCTGCAATAGGACATATCCATCTAACAACTTTGTAAGAAATGATAGGGCTATATGATTCCAAGAATTGAACAATATGAGGCCAGGACTTGGGCACATTCATAAGCCAGGGATATCTAGAAACAGTCAGTAGATGAATATTTCTATTTATCTCTCTCTCCATTACATTTCTAGTCATTCTTCCTCCATGCTTTATGATAGTCCTTTTTTCCCAAATTTGCCATATGATGAATATATGAATAGCCCTAAACAATGGCTTTAATTTGGAAACACAATCAGCTCTCCACCATTTATCTAGGGTCTGTTTAAGTTGAACAAAAGGTCCATGTATCCCAGTTGCACCTGCAAATATCGCCCATAATGTCTGAGAATCACTGCAAGATACAAATAGATGGTCAAAAGTTTCTTGTATTGAATCTGAACAACAACAACATTCCACTGCATATGTTATCCTGTTTTAACCAAACCCGCTCCTATGGGAATCCTTTGAAACCACATCCTCCATAATAGAAAAGATACTCTTAATGGAATCCCTTTTCCACATATATTCATGATTCCCAGCTGAGTCCTTTTCCTCTGTCTAATCATGTTCCAAGAACTATCCAATGAGAATTTCCCTTTGTTGTTTGGCATCCACCAAGGTTTGTCTTCTTCTCCTGACAGTTTCCCATTCTCCATGACAGCAACCACATGATCACATGCTTCCTTGTTCAACAACTCAGCCATCACATTCCTATTCCATCCCTCTTGCTCCATGATTTCATGAACATCTTCATATCCTTCAGTTCGCTCATGTGTGATAGGTAACACATAGTGCACAGCACCTAGTTGTGTCCAATTATCATACCAAAGACTAGCCTGACCACCCCTCCCACCATATCTCTTGATCAACTTAATCTCTGGCTTGCAACATTACCTTCCATATTTGAGACCCCCCCTTCCATTAAATAATTTGTGGCATGTGTCTTTTGCAGTACTTATTCCATATAAAGTTGGCCCATAAAAATTTCTTGGTCCTAAAATTCCACCAAAGATTGACAAATAAGGTCTGTGAAACATCAAAAAGAGATCTAAATCCAAGTCCTCCTTCTTCTTTGGGGTGACACGTGTCTTCCCAAGCCATCCAATGTTTTGCTCTTCCTTGCTCTTTAAAGTTCCATAGAAATTTAGCAAAAACTCTATGAATATCATAAATGACACATTTAGGAGGAGTGAGAACAAAAAGTAAGTTTATGAGCATACTTTGCAAAACATGATTAATAAGCACCACTTTACCTAAAAAAGATAATAATTTACCCTTCCAAAGCTCCAACTTATTTTGAATTTTATTGATTAACTCAGCAAAATCAATTTTCCTGGCATGCCCTATAGGACAACCAAGATAAATTAAAGAAAACTTACCCCTCAGCAATCCAGTTGTCTCTTCTACTACCTTCACAGATTCATTATTAGCCTTGCTAAACATATAGAAGAGGCTCTTCTCTACATTAATCTTCTTACCAGACTGATTTTCATATTCCTGCAACACCTGCATCATCAGTTCGAGAGACTCTATATCTGATGATGCAAATATAATAGTATCATCTGCATAAGCAAGATTATTTAGCTTATCACTCTATTTAGGCATTCCAAAACCTTAAAATGCATTGTTATGAAACAAATGATTCAAGGTAGTGGATAATACTTCAGGTGATAAAATAAATAGAGCAGGTGATAGTGGATCCCCTTGTTTAACTCCCCTTCCATGAGCCTGTCCATTTATAAGGACAGAATACCAGTTATTAGCCACAATTCTCCAAATCAAATAAAGAACTGATTCATCAAAGCCCATTTGAGATAAAACTCTAATTAAGAACTTCCAATTCACTCTATCATAAGCCTTTTCCATATCTAGCTTAATCACCACATTGTCAGGTTGTCCCCCTCTTTCTTATGTCAGTGATAATTTCTTGGGCTAACAACACATTTTCTGCAATACACCTGCCCTTCACGAATCCAGATTGATTCTGGGAAATCAACCTTGGAAGTAAGTCCTGCAACCTATCATGTAGAAGTCTAGAAATAACTTTGTTAATGAAATTACTTAAGCTAATAGGTCTTAAGTCTGAAAAGGTTCGAATGAACTCCTTTTTAGGCAATAAGACCAAATTAGTATGAGTAATTGATTTACGCAATGTAAGCCCCTGAAAAAAGGCATGTACCACATTAATAATATCAATGCCCACAATGTCCCAACAGACCTGGAAAAAATGACCTGTAAATCCATCTGGACCACAAGAACTATCCCCATTTAACTTGAACACCACTCCTCTAATTTCCTCAACACTTGGTATTCTTTAATCAAGGCATTGTCATCGATTGATACTCTTGATTGTATATATTGTGCCAAAAGAAACTCCTCATTTACACTTGTTTGTGTAAACTGTTCTGCAAAGAAGATCAGAGCCTCTGTAGCAATGCCATCCTCCCCTTCTACCCAGGATCCATCAGGTTTCATGATCCTCTTCAGAGATAGTCTCTTCCTCCTGCCTTTCACCAAACAATGAAAGAACTTAGTGTTCTTATCCCCCTCAGTAAACCATTGGATGCTAGCCTTTTGTCTCCAAAATTCCTCTTCATAATGCAAGTATAATTTATATTCAGCCTGAGCATGTTGCAGAACCATTCTATTAGATGTAGAAGGGTCCTCAAACAATTTTTCTTTCAATTTAACCACTTCTTCCCTTATCATAAGTTGTTTGACTATATCACCAAACTTATTTTTACTCCATTTAGTCAGTGCTACTTTGGTCTTCTTTAATCTCAGCTTCCATTGCACAAAGACATCTCCAGAAACCTCAGCTTCCCAATTCTTCTGTACTACCTTTTTAAAATCATCACTCTCAGTCCAAAATTTTAAAAACCTAAATGGTTTTACAAAATTATGGGCTAATCCTCCACATGAAATGAGGAGAGGAGCGTGATCAGACCCTGTCCTAGCCAAATGCTTCATATCCACCTTACCAAACATATCCAGAAGAGTCTGATTGATGACAACCCTGTCAATTCTCTTAAAAATACATTCTCTATCTGCTCTACCATTCCACCATGTAAAAGGACTGCCAGTAAATTGTAAGTCACTTAACTCACACGAGTTTATACAAAAAGCAAAGTCCTCATATTCTTGTGGATACACATGAAGACCCCCAATCTTCTCCTCAGCACTCAAAACAACATTGAAGTCTCCACCTACCATCCAAGGCATTGAGTAGTTATACTCAATGTTATATAGATCCTCCCATAGGCTTAGTCTCTCAACTGCAGAGCACTTAGCATACACCATTGTAACCAGGAATTGATTACCATTTTCAAGTGTCAACTGTAAGGTCAATTGTTGATCAGAATCAGATACCACTCCAACTTGGATGTTCTCTTTCACAAACACCCAAATTTGTCCATTAGCATTATAGTTAACATATTGCATGCCAAGTCTTCTTTTGAATTTTTGAATTTGTCTAGTGTCTTGGAAAGGTTCCATCAAGGCAACTAGAAACAACTGATGATGTTTATTCAGCATTTGAACCCTATGGAAAGCATTTTGGGTTCTCACAGACCCTATGTTCCGAAACAAGGCTTTGTGTATCATTTAGAAGAGGTCTTCACTACCCTTTTTGCCTGAGTCCTTGTTGGCTTTAACTCCATTTCCTTTTTGGCTTTCCCTTTCTTTGTTTTAGGTGAAAGGTCTGCTTGTTGATAAACCTGCACCTCCAGAAGTTCACCCTCCTCATCACCATCATCATCTTCAATAAGTACCTGGTTATTTTCCAATAATGTGGTGTCTACCTCTGCATTTATGAGTGCATCCTCCTGTATAATTTGGTGTGAAACTATTCCATGTAGCTTCTTTGTAGGAGTAGATTTCTGAGTTCCAGCATGAATTATGGCTTGCTTATTACTGTTGATCAGTTGTTGTTCTTCCTCCATTCTATACATGTTCTCAATATCTTGACTAGCTCCATTTTCTATTTGCAGGTTTTGATCTCCTTCTAGTTGTAAAGGCAGTACTTGTAGGGGTTCTGCATAGCATACGTTGCTTAGCATATTCTCATTGTCCGGTACCCCTTGATTACTGCTCACAACAGCTGTGTTCACAACCTCATCAGTGGATGCTACAGCTTCAAAAGAACTTATAGCAGCAGTCTCCTCAACCCTCCTTAAATCCTTGCTCACTGGACATGTATTTGTGCCTTCATGTGCTTCCAGTTGATTTGCAATACTGTTGTTGTTATTACTAACGTTTTTATCTTACTGCTTATTGAATGAAGTGAGTACCCAGTCCTTGGTGGATACTTCTTGATGATTCTTTTGACTTTCTTCTCTTATGGTTTTTAACTCATGATGCTTGTGCCTTACTGTTTCTGTATATTCATGATCAGGCAGCCTTGCATCTGCCTCCCTTGCTATTGTTTGTGTCTCATTCTCCACTATGAGTGATCCATTTTCCACATCTTCTACTATGGGTGTCTCATTCTCCACCCTATATATAATTTTGCCTGTAGGGTTCCAATATCTCTTGATAATTCTCTTCCTTTTTCCCAGGTAATTCTCATTTTCTTGATCTTCAACTACTTTAATTGTATCTCTGTGTTCTGCCACCTTTGCCCCTGAATGTTCGGCTGTTCCTTTTGCCCCTGATTGTACCTCCGTCCCTGCTATTGTTGACGTTTTTAATTCTGTGTGCAAGCTTCTACATTCCTCATCCGCATGCCCTTGCACCTTACAATGTTTACAGTAGAGAGGTACCATATCATAATGAATTTTCACCCGTTCAACTCGTGATACTTTATTCCCTTCATTCACAATCTCCATTTCCACATACTTTGGAAATTCTGCCATAAGATCAACTTGTACTTTTACTCGCGCACAGCTTGGCCTGGTTTTGTTGATTGTAGCCGAATCCAATTGTATAGGCTTACCCACTGCAAAGGCCAAAGAAAAAAATGATTCCTTAACAAAATATGTAGGCTTAAGATCAGGGAATGAGATCCAAGCCATGGCCTGTGTAGTTTCCTCGTCCACTTTAAATTTTTCATCATATATAAGAGGCCTCATAGAATATGAATATCCGTCCTTAGCCAGTATGTAGTAGATATTTTTCGACATAAGATTTATAAAATCTTCCTGCTGATCCAGTCTTATAAGCACATGTCAATTCCTTAGTAAACCTATCTTACAATCTCCCCTAATGTTGCATTGTCTAGGAATAATTGTTCTTAGTTCTTGTAACTCCGGCCACCCATATGAAAACTTTCCAATCACAACAAATTGGAGATTTTCAATGGTATTCATTCTTTGTACTTCATCTTCCGTCCAGACAATTCTCGGAATACCATTCGCATACATAACTGTTTTCATAGGAATAGGCGCAACTCCTGAATTAGTATTAAACCCCATGTGGTTGACCTTCTTGAGGGCATCTGCATAATTCTCTTTGGTCCAATTGTCATCCTTGTTAGGCATGATCACAGGAGGCAAACTAGGATTGTTGATTATTGGAACACTGCTGAGTAACGGAGGAAAAGCTGAATCTTGTAGTATAGACGACTGGCCAGCCCCGATAATGAGCTGACCAGTGACCAGTGTGGCCATATGATCGTTGTGGTTGTAGGTTAAATTAGGTTTGCGGCTGCTGACATGTAGAGAGCAAATACTTTTCGATCATCTCTTTTAAGATATTAAGATTATCCTCTTGTTTTCCTACCAAATATAGCAGATATGAAATTTTAAGTGTCCCAAGAAAATAATTCAAATTTAGGAATATTATTTTGAGATTAGTTCCATTTAATTCCATTACTTTTCATATTTTAAGATCATTATGTTTTTTCATACAAAGAACCAAAATCAATCTCTCTCTCATAACTCTCCATTGTTTTAGATTATCTTAACAAATTTTTGTGAGCACCAATTTCCATACCAAATTTACTTTGTTGCAGTGAATTTTGGATTTCATTGGTTAAACTTGTGCATCTAAACAGGTCATTTTGTATTATTTTTTCCCCATATTTTCATTTGGTCTTTAATTATTTCTACTCTTTAGGGCAAATAATTAGTTTTTTTCAGGAGGGAAAGATATAAAGTGACACCTGAACTTGTTTCGAATTTTCAAAAAGACACCTTAACTATGCGGGCTTCCTATTACCCCCACTAAACAATCTTGAACTGATATTATTACATCATTTTTCGTCCATCTAACATAGAGAGTGTGTACACTTTCTCAAACCTAAAATAACTAATATAATTTTATTTTTACAAGTATTTTATTATATAATATATTTTCTTATTTTTCTTATTATTTTAACTTTTTTTCCTTTTTATTGTTTCTCTTTCTTTCTTCTTTCTTCTTCAAAAATTCATTGTCATCTCCATTGATGCTTCTCACTTTCAATGTCACCATACCTTCCTTTTTTTACTATTATTAGTTTTACTCTCTTTAATTTTAAAACTTTATCTAAATATTTTCTTACATTTCGAACAAATTGATAAACTCATTAGATTCAAGATGATTAGGAAGTATCATATAGTGTTTTATTTATCCGATTTCAATTAAGTTCTTTCAATTTTCGGGGAATTCATTGATTCTTTTATAATTATCATTTCTAATTTTGAAGTTATATGAAAAGGAGTAATTGATGATACCTTCAAAATTTTAAATTTTCTTAGAAAAATAATTAGTTTTGTTATCAATAATTCAATAAAGTTTAGAAAATAGTATTAATTCTTTTTTTATAAAAAAAATCACTGAAATAAAGAATTTGACTGGAGAAGAAGAAGAAAAAGAAAAGAAAAAAATAGGAGATGGCTTCAGCTTGACGTGGGGGTGGGAGGTGAAGAAAAAGAAAGAAAATGAAGGGATGGATCACTTGAAAGTGGGGGATGGAAGATGAAGTGAAATTTAAGATGAAATCAAAATTAAAATAAGTCAAAAAGTAAGAGAGAGACAGAGAGCGAAATAAAGAAAATAAAATTAAAGAAAAAACTTAAAATGAGAAAAAATAATACATTTTTAATTAAATTAACATGTGTAACACATTTGCTTCTTAAAATCTGAGGCTGATCGAAAAATAATATAATAATATTTGTTCAAAATTGTTTAGTGGGGTAATAGGACGGTTGCAAAGTTAAGGTGTTTTTGAAAATCCGGGACAACTTCAATGGTGATTTTATGTCTTTTCTCTTCTTTTTTTCTGTGCATAAGTTTTTATTTTCACACTATAATATCTTACAAGTTATATTTCACTCTTAAAGATCTTGTACCCCACTAGACATCAATACAATTTTCTAGAGTTAAAAATTTAAGATCAACTCATTTAAATGACAAATCGTAAAATTAAATCCATCTAAACATGTTAAGTTTGAGTTGTCTCACCGATCAATATGGGTTACTTCGTTTGTCAGGTTAGTTTGGATTTGTTACATACCTCTCATCAGCCCATTTGTTACGTACCTCTCATCCAACCCATTAAATTTTATGCTTAACTTCTATACCGTTCCTTAAAATTGTTCACATAATTTACTTATGTATCTCAACTCGGCCTCGGCCTTGTACAGTTTTACCTATTGATCAACCTCTTCCATTTTGAATTCAAACCATTTAAATATTTTTTTATATAAAATAGGTGTAATTCACTCATAGCACGCACCATAGCAACTGTCATTTCCCCATCACACTCTTCCTCAAACATCAATTCTAATTTGTTGACAAGTGTTTCCTTCTTTTTATATCATGAGTTTTTTAAGATTTGAATTCTTTAACAATTTAATAAAAAAATAATTTCAAATTTGTATTAATCTTACTGTAAAACAGAATTTCATTGGAATTTTTAATCCAATTTTTAAAATATTTTTATGATGATATTCTTTTTTACAGCCTTAATGAAAATCTTTTGTCAGTCAACTCTTTCATTAGTTTAATTGGTGCTTTTCCAGCGAAGATAACTACTAATTTTAAACATTACAAAGAGGTATCAATTAAAATTAAGCATATATAAAGGTAAAAAAAATTAAAAGCACCAGCAAAGGTTATACAAAAAATAATAAAATGTGAGACATGAGTTTTGGTTAAATACACTTTTCTCCACTTAGCTCCGCCACTAGGGATCATTCCATTATAATTATTAATCAAAGGTCTCGAGCCAGGTGAATGAAGAACCCCCCAGGCTCAATGGAGATGTGTAATTACGCTAATTGCGAATCCAAATTAGTTAGTACTATCAGAATTGCAGATGGTTAATAAACAGGAAAAAAACACATAGGTATTTCTTGTTTATCTGAAACAAACAAGATAAGAACATATATTGACTATTTTTGTAATATGATAATTATAAGAAACACAACCCTAGTATTGTTTATGAAAAGTCTAAATAATATGGGATATTGGCGGGAATCCACTTGTCACCATGTATGAATTTCCTAACTGTAAAAGTTGATGCAATGCTTGGCTTCTTAGTAAGGGATGCCCATTTCACACGTTCCCGGGTAACAGCACCTGGTCCTCTATTCTTGTACTCCAGAAAATATGGATGGCGACGAACAATGGGTTTCTTTGCAGATGCAGTCCATTTAATCCATCCTTTAGGACTTATGAAGTGGTCAATGTAACTTTCCATGACCACTGCCCTAGAGTATTTACCCCATGGTCGACCTAAATAGGTGGTGACGTTATCCATATTCTCCAAATCTCGGGTTGCCTTTATAGTGCAATTTTGAAGTACTATTCCAGTTGCATCTTTCTTAAACTCTCTCTTTTGTGCTATTATTGTGTTATGTTGCCTGGCCAATGGAATGTATGCTTCAATTAAGCAGTTTTGGAATAAGGCCTTTGCGTTACCACAAATGAAGTCTATCGTGCCATAGATTTCACAATCACGATAAAATTGATAGTTTCTTTTGACATATAGAGTGTCTTGATATCCATCAAAGCGACATCTATAGAAAGAAGCAAAATTTGCTTCTACTCTTAACGCCACTGCTTGATACTCTGCTGGTCCAGCATCATTCCTAAAGGTGATGTCTTGGGCTGTGAAACCACTCCCATGAACCGCTACAAACAAAATAAGAACAAAGAATTATAATTTTTCAAAATCAATGAAATCCATATATATATATATAGGGAGACTTACCCACTGTTGCAGTGTCATAGGTTTTATTGCCGGCGTACAAGCTTCTATTACCCGTTATTATTGTAATACCCATTCCTTCTCCGATCAATACTATATTCGTCTTTTTTTTATCAACTAGAACGTATTCCCGATATGTGCCTTGTTTAATCTTGATATAGTGTGGTTGGACACTCATATTTGGGGCTGCAAGTATTGCTCCAGTTATAGTCTTGAAATTCCCGGTCCCATCTTGAGAAACAACAACGTGAGGTGTTTCAGGGATCAACTGACTTTGACAACATAAAACAATAGCTGCAGCAACAAACAAAGCCATTATGTTCCCTGCATTGAAAAATTACAACAATCTGATCAATTCAGCTGGTTTAATGAAAACAAATAAGTAGTAACTAGTACCTTTTGATAGAATTATTATTTTTATAGTATTAATAAATTACAATGAAAACAAATTAGTAGTAACTAGTACCTTTTGATAGAATTATTATTTTTATAGTATGAATAAATTACAGCTACAATCTAGAGATAAAAGAGGAATGATACCACAAGAAGAATTTGAGATAACCATCGTGAAGGTGAAGAACAGTCTGGTGCTAATCCAAAAGAACGAAATCTTCGAGTCACTGGAAGGAGCAAGCAAAAAACTTCTTGGCAGTTGAAGCTTACTGTGAATAAATGGACATTTCTTATCAACGTCTACTCTTATACTACATAAAACAACAACAACAACAACAATAATAATAATACCAATAATAATAATTATAATAATATGTAATATTAGAATAGTAAGTATATTAGTCGAGCTCAATGCGAGTACAAGACATCAAATGAGAAATAAAAAAAAATACTAATTAACTGGATAACCTTTTGTTATATTATTAGTTTCAACTTTCAACTTCTATAGTCATGTTAGAGAGGGAAATTCTAATTAATTATTACAATGTTGCTAAGGAATTCAAAGTTCAAATTTGCTACTTGTTGTTTTCAATTACCTTAATTGACCCCATTTCTAGTGCAGTATCTAAACAATACTCAATCTCAACACTCAATAAAATAATAATAACATTAATATCCATGTATAATTGCATAATATGTATTTGTTTTTAGCCATGAAAAAATATTCTATTATTGATCACGTGAAAGTAAAATATCAAAACTGGCTAAAGAAAACTATTGATCACGTGAAAGTAAAATGTAAAAATATGAAAAGAAATAATAAAATGATATATTTTCTTTATTACTACTAGGTTTAAAATAGACCTTTTAAGTATCACCAGTGCAATTTTGATCATTTAAGGAGAGAATAATAGTAAATATATATTCCTCCATATCATATCCTCCCCCCGCCTCCTCCCCCCCCCCTCTAATTGTCTTACTAATACTACTACTTATTTAACATTATTAGGACCATCACAAATGTCAATAGTTGCATCAATTTAGTCATCATTATTACTATCACCATCATTAACACAAATATCATCAGAAACAGACTTCAATAATATCACCTTTTTGAAGATACCACATTTGTTATATGATGTTTCAGTAAAGTATGTTGAAATCTGAAAATACATTTACCAAATCACCATTACACTTCCAAACCTTAAGTTCTATTTTTCTTTTCTTAGAATCATGATATAGCACAACCTTAACAAATCACCCCTACACTTCCACATTTGAATACAAAGAAACAAACCTTTTACCATTCATACAACAATGCCTAGTCACATGAGCAATAGCGAGATAGAAGGAAACAAAGTGAATAATCCATGGTTGCTCAAACCAATTAAAAGGGGTCACTTTTCACCAATGTCACAAAGCTTTCATATAATGCAACATCTTAATTTTCTCTCGAACCATTTAAACATACTGAGACAATCAATAATTATAAGACAACGAACCATTACATCATGGGACAAAAAAAAAGTCTAAAATTTGTATTAGTTAACAAAATACTTAGCATCCTAAATTTATTCTAACAATTTAGATACTCTATAAACACAAACATGTAACATCTTATAATACTTAATTTCATCACAATTTTTACACTTGGAAATTTTTAAAAAGTAAGATTAAAATATTGTCTCTTCTTAATATAAAATAAATCAAAAAGAATGATCCTAACTATCATAAATCATATGAATTAATCAAATAAAAATAACTATCAACATTTTCATCTATCACTTAAAAATATTAAGCACAAACAAAATCACACTCATTACCCACAGAAATGTTGTAATTTTTATTAACATCTTATAAAACTCAAATAAAACCTTCATTCAATCTTTTTTCACAATTTCACAAAAATCAACTTGCACAAATATTAATATCAAGTAACCACCTCAGCTAATGCCTATATTTTCGTATGCACGCTTAATAAAAAGAACTTTTTCATTCTAAGAACTTGAGTTATTCTAGAATCATCAACACATATAAATACTTTTCTTCTCCAATTTGGGAGTAGAACACAAAATAATCTTGATACCACCAAAATCTAACACCAAATCTTTCACATATAAGCTATAGAATTCACTTGAAAAATGACCACATAAATATATCATCCACTTGATCAAATTTATATTTACCTAGCGAGATTATCATTTCTCTGAATCTTCTTCGGGGTATATTGACAATTTTCCACACACAAATATATATTAGAATTGTAGAGATATAGTATCATCACATACCTTATTAATATGAAAGCAAAAAGTGCAACTATAAAATAAACTCCTCTGCAGTATTGACTTCCACAATAAATGTTTTTTCCCTTTTGAGTGCTATGGCTTCACCTTGTATTGAACCATTTTTTATATCTGCTTCCCACAATAAGTTACACAACCCTTCTTCCCACATCCAAGTGTCAATAAATTTAATTCTTTGATTACTCCTTAGTCAACAAAACCAACAAAAATTTGAATTATCACGACTCGACCCCAACAGACCCTTTTTTATATCTGTTCTTCCTTATTAACCATGGAAAGTTTCTATTTGTGTAGTAATTGATTTTCCGCAAGAATAAAGTTAAAAAATAGTTTTATGGTTGTTGGAAATCTTATGGAAAACACATCACCACAAATATTTATATGGAATTCATCAAAGCTTGAGACATGTCAGACGCTGTCCTTAAGGATATCCAAAACAGTAGAGTAGGTGTTCTTGATATCTCTTCTCTCTCCAAAAAGAATAGACCTTTTAGTAATTATAGATTGAAAGATTATCACATAATTTGGTTAAAGAGCTCAACCCCCAGTCAAAATAAGAATAAAAGATTGTCAATAATATTAATGGCTAATTAAGAGGGATAATCTCCAAGTAACAAATCTGTTACAATTAGAAAAGTAACGCTATAGACATAATGTTAGGAGAAAAGTCAACAAGACTATTAAGGACATTTAATTGTCATTAGCAATATGTTAGAATAATTAGCATATTAAATATTGTCATGACCAAAAATTGGACATGATATCACTTGTCTATCTACACCAAGGACAAGTCAACCTCAACAAAACGAAATGAAAGAAATACGGAAAGTAAAGCGAGGTTAAGATAAGAGCAGAAAACTTATTCATTCTAGCAAAACCCAAAAAACTTGTTATCACGTGTACGAGCCACTAATACTAAAATAAAGAATTCGAAAGGTAATTACAAATCTCAATATTTTTATTTCTCGAAAAGAACAAACATAAGTAAAAAGAACAAGAGGGCCCGTCAAGATGACAGACAGCTTCCTCTCAAAATCCTTTGACAAATGACAATCCTTGAAAATAGAAGAAGAAGATCACATGGGTCCATGCCCGGAACCTACACAAGTGTTGAAGAAAAGAGTGAGTACCTAATAACATGGTACTCAACAAGCAACCTACTAAACAAAGCAAAATTAGATAGAAATCGAGTGCTTCTTTCATCCCAATCAAACTTCCTCAAACTACAACCTGCATAGAAATCAGACCAACCAAATAGTTCTACAATATACAGTTAAGAGAAGGCTCAATAATCACAGTCCAATAGTCACACTTCAACAACCAATAAGTATCAAGTATGTTAATCACAAGTATTAAACGGATCAATCAAATGTATCAAGTGCATCAATCACAATTAATATAAGGCTCAATAATCACAGTTCAATAGTCACATTTCAACAACCAATAAGTATCAAGTATGTTAATCACAAATATTAAACGGATCAATCAAATGTATTAAGTGCATCAATCACAATTAATATAATTATATACACTACAAGAAAAAGCTTTAATTAAGACCAACATTTAAGGACGAGTCTATATTCTTGTCTCTAAAAGTATATCTATTGATACGAGATTATATTTCGGTCCTTATTGGTATATGTTATTGTGAAGACATTAAATCCGGTCCCTAAAAAATTTACTAACTAGTCCCAAAATTAATTGGAGGCATTGAGGGGCTTGGGCGGGAGATTTTTCCGCCATACGAATTTTTTTTTTAACAAAAAAGTTTAGGCGCTAAAAAATTAATTCTGAAAGTAAAAAGAAAAAAAAACAATCTAGCTACTAATTTTTAACAAAAGCTTCAAATTTCACAAAATACAGAGGCTTGTCCTAAAAGTTGCCCTAATCTCATCAATCAGATCACCACTACAACTCATGATGAATGTGTTCTGCCCTAATCTCAACGATGCTCTGCCCTTAGCTTGACTGGATAGATGTGTCTTCTTCCTTTTATTGTTGTTGTCTGCCCTAATCTTAGCGACATTCTTCCATTAAATTGATAAAGGTGTCTTCTTCTTCCTCGTGTTTTTGCTGCTCTGGTCAAAATAGAATCCATCACAGCTTTGCTCTAGACAAAATTTCAGGTGGGTTCATTCTTGTGATCGAGTTGTTGTTTCTCTGCTCGAAATAGAATCAAACACAGCTTTGCTTGAGACAAAATTTCAGGTCTGTTCATCTTCCGATCGAGTTCTTAGTGTTTCTTTCATAAGTTATATTAATGACGTTTTTTATTGTGTAT
>JAJOOO010002358.1:0-29424 GCA_029582685.1 Solanum piurae
AACAAACACAACATACCTGGACCCTCAATATCAGCAAATATGGTTGAAAAATCATCATCATTTACACCTACTTTGATGCCCTCAGGAGGAGAATCATCCAGATTTTTCAATTCCTTTGCCAATTGTTTTATCACGTTTGGTGGCAGATTTTCATTAGTTGCCTATGCCAAAACAACAAATTTAGGACAAAATCAATTGACAAATGGCAAATTACCATACTAAATTACTTATCACAAGATAAGGAAACAGGAAAAAAGGAACTAATTCATTTGGATCCAGGAAGAAAATGACATAAAGAAACTAGTAATAGCAACACATTGAATTCGATGAAATACCATAGCCAAATATAAGTTGATGTCCTAGGAGCAGTTGACAACTTTGCTGATGAGTTATCAGTGAAGCACGTAGTTTTAGCTGGTAGTTTAGATGTTGAGACAATCAAGCTTATGAAAGAATCCTGTAAAAGGGCCAGAAAAAGATCATCAGAAAACAATCCTTCAATTGTCCAATCAATCACAAGAAACAGGCAAGTAAAGAGCTGTTCAAAATGACAAGGCCATCTTCAAGAAAATTGTGTCAATCCACCAGATGTGGATAATATGTCACAGAATCACAAAATTGTCAATACAAGTACAAGTCCATAAACTCCTCTTCTCCATATTAGTCCATACAATAAGAATAATGTCTAAAAAAGTCTCTGATACTCAAAGACAAAATAATATACTTGACTGTTCCAATCACACATACAGCTCTACTTTTCCGAACTCACACTACCTACTTGGTGCTTATCTACCCTCACAGGGTAGGGGTAAGGCTGCGTACACACCACCCTCCCTCGATCCCACTTGTGGAATTACTGTTGTACACCACCTACTTGGTAGCACTAGGGCATGTTTTTTTTGGTTAATAAGCTCCACAGAATGCAACTCTTGATTTTCAATATTGTTTCCACTACATAAATAAAATTCCCTTCACAATCAGGACATCAAAATCATGAAATATGGTAGCTTGACTAGTTTCAGCGTAAAGTCAAATGTAAAGACATCACAGAGTGATATAACTACAGAATCCAACCACTTATATGAGAAATGTTAGATGCAGAAGTATCCTCATCATCACTTCGTAAAGAGTGGTCTAAAACTACTTGATCCTGAACGTCAACAGAAACAATGGTAGTACTGAAGCTAACAATGCTACGAAGAAAGATTAGGCAAAGAATCTGAGCACCCAGCCAAAGATTAGTCAATTGGACCATTGATATCTAGAATGGACAAATTCATAGTCGATCAAATATTCCCCAATCTGGTAAATTCCAAAAAGGATATCGTTAAACACTAAAGCTCACTTTGGTACTTCAACTTAGTACACAAGAGTCGCCAGTATGGTAATCCTGACAGAACTAACAAAACTATTAGGATGTTTGCTGCCTGACCCTTAACAATAGACATCTTAAACAGCAGAAACACACCAATTCATATAACCGCCCTCAAAGAAGGTGCTTTAGTTTAATACTTAATAGCTATCACAAACATTAAGATTACAAGAATGATTACTTCGAATGAGCAAACAACATAATAGCAGACACTAAGAGAACTAACAGCCACATCCAGAGAAAGAAAAAAAATTGGGATCCTAGCCAAAAGTTCCACACCATGGAACCGGTAATCAAAAGGAGCAACTTTGAGCTGGAAAACTCATGTTGAGTTCATAACCCCATCAAAATTAACCAGTGCCAAAATCCTGTATGCACAAGGTTCTCTAACCATGTTGACACTAATCCACCAACCTTTCTCAAAATTCAACTCCAAATATAATACTCCATTAGACAAACTAAAACCCTAGAAATAAGACATTTCAAATGCTTACTGGTATGGATGATTGAAGACTCAAAAGGATCTTGCACTTTGGTGATTTCATTAAAGGGGATAAATAAAAAATTGCTCATCACAACCAAAGTCAAGACTTGAAACAGACACTTATCTATAGCCACTTTAAAATCAAAATCAAACACCCAATCTTTCTATTTACACATATCACAATGCACCAAAATAAAGCATTAAAGAATCAGTAAAACACACACAACACAAACATATTGAAAACCTAATCAGCGAAGTAAAGAGATCCTACACCCTAACAATCAGAACCCAAAACACAAAGTCCAACCATGAAACCAATCAACTTTACATACACCCTTTTACAATTAACATCAAATGCAGCACCGATCTGAATCAAAACTCCAAGAAATCACAACCCCATTTCTAAAAATCAAATCTTTATTACTCCCAAGTCAAGAAATCAGACACCCACAATCAAGATTGATGAAAAACAGTCATCTAGATAGTGCTGGAAACAAAATTCAAGAAATTTAAAGGAACCCCATATGGGAAAAACTCACCTTTAGGGCTCTAGAGAGAGAAAAATGAAAGGAACAGAAGTGGGTAAAAGGATTAGAGGAGTAAGGTGTCTATTTGCTTTCCCTTTCTCTAACTTGGAACAACACCCACAAAAAATCCAGAAAGTGATGCCTTTCTAATATATCATTTGATGAATTTTGGATTAAAGAGACACTGATTGATGTATATGTGTATGTATACGTTACACACCAACAAAGTCCAGAGAGGAAAGTACAGAATATAAGAGAAAGATAATGAGAAAAAACATTTGCCTATATATTTAATTTTTGAAAAAATTAACCTAAATTACACCTCACTCAATCGTCGGGTTATTTGTGTAAAGATCTCTATTTTATTTTTAGAGTATAAACTTGTGAATAAGAGTGGAAAAACATAATTTAAATTTAACCTTAAAAGTATCGTTTTAACTTGAATATCAAATTTTGCTTTTGAAAAAAATAAAATGGAAGAAAATAGAAATATATAATTTGAGGTTTTATTATCGTTCTGGATGATTTTATTACGACAAAGAAAACAATTCATTCTTTCATTGCATTTTCTCATTTCAGAGTCGAATTTATAGAGATTGATACAGTAAAAATGAGTTTTGATCTAGTTTCATAGATAAGTTATGTTTCACATGATGTTCATAGTTTTAAAATTATACATGAATCAAGATATAATGTGTAAAATGCAAATAATTTATGTAACTTCGGCATCTCTTGGCCAAAGAAATTGCTAGATAAAAATCTTAATAGAGAGAATTAGAAATATAAAGTTGCAAGAACTGAGGGGGGGAAATCATTCTTTTTTGCATTTCTTATTTCGGGAATCAAATTTATAGAGTGTGATATGAAAAAAATGAGTATTCATCCAGATTCCTGAATAAGTTATGTTTCACATAATGTTTGACTAGGTTCATAGTTTTAAAATTTATACGTGAATCAACATATAATATATATAATGCAATTAACTATGTAACTTCGACCTCTCTTTGCCAAAGAAATTTCACGATGAAAAAAATCTTAATAGAGTGAATAGGGATATAAAATAGCAAGAACGAATGAGCAAAAGATCATGCTGACAATAAAAATATAAGATAGAATCTTCAATTCTTTTATGAACGTAATTATCGTAATTACTCGGTGAATATGAAAATAATTATCATATTAATTGCTTATAATCCTTTTATGAATACCCTTGATTAAACTATGGGTTTTAAATTTAAATTTTAACCAATAAATTGAAAATCAATGGCAATTATTTGTTGATTCAATAAGGATATCTAAAATAGTTGGCATGGTCATTATGCCACACTCTATTTGACAAAAATGCCTCTATGTTCCAATTGTAGGTCCATCTATGAACAAATAATTGGGTAGCTTGTACTTAAATTTATTTTTTGATAAAAATAATTCTCAATATATTCTTATAACATTTTAATTCGATATGAGAAAGATGTGTTTGAATGTCTAATTTATACACGAGACTTATAATTTTTAATATATTATAATCAGATTATATTATCTTTTTATATCGTAATGTTCAGATCAACTTATATATACCTCGACTAATATGATAATAATTCAATTATCAATCCTATATAACACCAACATTATCACCAAGCTCAAATGACATATTTTAAATATATAAAATCAGATATAGTTAAGTTCATTAACATTAAAAAATGATTAATTCCAATTAACTATGATAGGAAAAGTTTTACAATCGTTGAGAAAGAGAACTAATGCCTAATTAATTAATCAATAATAGGGATAAGGATGTAATATTAATTAAGTCCTTTGGTAGTTGACTCATGCAAAAAGCTAGCTGGGATAAATTCCATAAAAAAAATTAGAGAATATATTTATTTGAATTAAATATTATAATAATTATACTACTTTAATTTTTCCTTCATCCATTTTGTTTGTCTTACCTACCATTTAGATAATTAAAATATAATCTTTTTTCAAATAATATCTAGATATTCTGAATTTTATATATTTGTTATACACTTTCTAAATATGTATATTTTATTTCAAATTCTGTATCCGAATTCACACGAACATAATTAATTTGATTTTTGTACTCTGGATCGAGTCAAATAAATTGAAACAAATGAAGTATAATTTAATATTATATAATAAAGTAGGTATTTTATTTAATATATTAAATTAATGAATTAAACTTCCGAATATTGTCGGGTTATGGGTCATACCAAATACTGTTTAGAAATTCAAATTTTGCCGACACTTTTGGGCTCATTTATTGACCGTTGGAAAGTCCAATTCAAAAACTAGCCGTTACCCTCTGCCAGCCTTTTATTATCTTGCATTTTTTTTTAAAAATAATAATATATTTTTTTATAAAAAATAAAAAATTATACTTTATTTCATGACTATGTTAAAGCATATTGAAAATTTTATGCAGAAACGTTAGACGATTATCTAAAGATTTTATTTTTTAGTAAACTGAAATCTTAGGAGAAAACGTTAGATTGCTGTCTAAAATTTTTGTAAGTTATTGTAAATATTAGAGAAGAAAACGTATAAATATTGTTTGTAAGATTGAGTAATGTATAAAGAAAACAGTAGATCATAATCTATTGTCACCCGAAAGGGTAATTATTCTAATGTTATATTTATACGACTTTCAAATGATAAGAGACGAAATCTAAGTGGTGGTGTTAATAAAAAGTTTCATCACACGTTGAAATATGTATGTGGTCGGATTGTATGGATTAGTTGTCTTTAGTCGAGGGTCTTTTGGTGACAACTTTTCTATTTGTATGAGGTGAGGATAAGATCGGTGTATACAAATCCTCTCCAAATTTTATCTATGTGATTTCGCTGAGTTTAGTTGACTTATAGAAGTTGAGGTCTTTCAGAATTATATATATTTGTGAAGTGTGGTAATCAAACTAATGTTATATTTATACGACTTTCAAATGATAAGAGACGAAATCTAAGTGGTGGTGTTAATAAAAAGGTTCATCACACGTTGAAATATGTATGTGGTCGGATTGTATGGATTAGTTGTCTTTAGTCGAGGGTCTTTTGGTGACAACTTTTCTATTTGTATGAGGCGAGGATAAGATCGGTGTATACAAATCCTCTCCAAATTTTATGTATGTGATTTCACTGAGTTTAGTTGACTTATAGAAGTTGAGGTCTTTCAGAATTATATATATTTGTGAAGTGTGGTAATCAAACTATAAGTACTATATTATCTTTGATTAGAGGTTTCGAATTTGAGCCCTAAAATAAAATCACCTTTGATAAGGAGCACTTTATCCCCAAAATAGGTCTTCCAAACGCGAATATGAAATAGAAAGACTCTAAAGTAGATATCGAATGTTGGATAAAAAATAAATAGAAAAACAATTACAACTCTGTAAGATATCAAATTTTTCCTTGTACTATCTGAAATTAAACAACTATGCCGCGTGTTATACAATGAGTATGACCTCGCTCAGGGTCGTGACCATTAGGAGCTCCAACTTAAAGTATAACTACAGATAATTTAAACCAAATTCAAAAATAAAGAGGTAAACTTGAACTTTTTTTACTTGAAGTACGTACCTGACAGTAACGTTTACCTATTTCACGTTAAAGCTTCGTTAATATCATAATAAATAATAACAAGATTAAGAATGAACCAAAATCATATCAAATTGTACTACTGAGGTCTTTTGAATGGTGTAAGCATAAATTTGGACCTTTTCAATAAAATAAAATAAAAAGAGAATATGTAATTTATATGACTAATTTGAAGCATCTAATCTCTTCCAAATAAATATTAGGATTTTGTTAGTTGTTAAAGAGACAATATGACAAGAACTTTATTTCATTTCAACTATTAGTGGCATCATTTGCTTTTTTTTTTTTTTTTAACAAAGAGTAGGTTGATTAGGGAAATAAGAAGGCATTAATCTTTAATTACCATTAATCTGCATAGAGATTCCATGTTTCAAATATTTAATTTCTTGTGAATAAATTTAAATAACCATCAAACTTTTTGCATCCATATTTGGTTTCTATTTCTAATTCAAGTGCACTAATAATTATAAAGATTAATCAAATTAGACTATTATTATATTATCGTCATTCTATCACAATCTTCTTCATTTATTTGAATTTTAGATTAATCATGATTTGTGATGCTTATACTACTCAATATTTACACTAAGCTGTAATCTTAACAATTTTAAAATTAAAGAGAATATACTTCACTTAATTATGACTAAATGACAAACGTGTATTGTGAGATATGCTTGCATTCGTTGGTTTGATCCAAATACTTTTTAGAGTTAAATTTATATTGTTTAAATAAATAAAAAATAGTAACATCAAATAACTTGATAAAATAAATTTATAGAGGAGTAAAATTAATGTCACATTTCTTGTTGCTTATATATAAGCTTCAACGAGAAAAGGTACAATCTGTCCAATAATTGGTTTTCTTTAACAAAACCATTGAAGTCAGGACACAGCCACACACGATTACAATATACATTTTTTTTCTCCATTTTGTTTGTGATTTTTGCAAATAGAGAAAGAATTTTCTAATTTATAGGCATATTAGGATTAATTTTTTTTGTTTCCTATTAATTTCTACATTTTTGCAATATGTATGTTTACATTTTTTGGATTTCTAGTCTATGCCTACCTAATTGATTCTATATATGGTTTTCAAAACACAGTCAACTATTTTTACAACGATATTATTTATTCAGATTTTTTTTTTACTATTAGAGAGAACATAAAATACATCATAACATAAAAAACTTGACTAATGTAGTGAATTTATTATAAAAGTTGACTGTTATAAAGAGGTTTGACTGTACGTCTTTTTCTTGAAATGAAGAATAGTAATAGTTAATTTTTTGATATATCAATTGAGTCATAACATTAGTTTTCTAAGACAACATGTTCTTTAAAATGCAGTTCCCTTCATTTTCTTTAACAACAAAACCCAAATTTATTTATTTTTAAATTCTTAATTTTGATATTAAACTAAATGAAAGTTAAAATAAAAGCATACATCGCTTAATTATGACTAAATGATAAATATGTGTTATGAAATATATGCTTGCATTAGTTGGTTTGATCTAAATATCGAGTAGAATTAAGTTTTTACCTTTCAAATATCAAAATTAAAAAACATTAACATCAAACAATAAGATAAAATAAATTTCATATAAGAATAAAGTTTGTCTCACATTTAATTTCTTGTTGCTTATAACAAATTTAACATTAATTTAATAGAATAAAAAGTACATAATTTATCCAACAACTCTGGCCACTAGTATTTACCAAAACAATAGCAATTAAAACAAGGAGGGTATTTAGGCATAGTGATTGCCATAGATTGAGAAAGAAATAGAAAACTAAGAGAAAAAAGAATTACTATTACTTTTTTCCATTTTGTTTGTGATGTTCTTCAAATGTAGAAGAAACTTCTTAATTTATAGGGATGTAATTATTTTATTTTATTTTTCCTTTTGTAGAATGTATTTTTAGATTTTGTGCATAAAATATGTCAAATTTCTCTTATGGTATAATTACTAATGAAATGACTTGAACAACTACTACTATAAGTTGAAGATTAGCTCTATGAATCAATCATTTCTTCATTTAAGTTCATATCATGTCGTCTTTCATCATCATAATAAATAAAATAATTTGGTAAAATCAATTTCTATAATAAGCTCACAGCTGGTAAGAGATTGCATCAAAGAAAGTACTCAAATTCTTAAAATTTCTCAAAGAGTTCAAGTCAAAAATTGAGGATGGAAAGTACAAAGAGCTAAATTTGTAAAGTTGAAAACATAAATAGCCCAGAAAACTAGTAAAACTCTTTCTTCTTGTCCTCCTGTTCACTTTGTAGCTTGTTGCTAATCCTTGTAAAAATAAATAAAATAAACTTCAGTTGAACACTGATTTTACCCCACTTTGTTGCTAATGGCTTGATAAAGAGACTGAAATTGTGTGTTCCATTTATCAATAGCTGTATACTTCTTCATCCCCTTTGACCTGAAATAGCAAATATCCAATGAAGTTCAATATATTAGAGAAGGAAAGGAAAAGGGGAACACGGGGTTTAAGTTATATACACTGACAATGGTTTAACGTGTGATAAGCAAGTTTATTACAATCTTTTGCTAGGTTATTGATCGATGGTTATCAGAGAGATTTATATGTAACTACATTATGTGTGATGTGATGTGCATTGAACTTAAACTCAAGGGGAGAAAAAAAGACAGTGGATGAACCTGTCACAATGCTCCAACAATTTGTTTACTTGGTCAATATGACCTTGTATCCGGTTATCCAATATCAGTGACACCAATAACGTTTCCACTTCACCTTCTGGTACGTTAATCTCCTGAATGCAGATGAACATGACAAATTTCAGTTCAACAGAGGATTTCTCGGATACATATAAGCAGGAAACACACGAATAAAGAATCGACTACACAAATGGGAGGGGGGAAACGGAAAGAATACAGAGTACAGATTTCAATTGCTGGATAGAAAAAGGCATGAGGATTACTCGTACCTTCGATATGAAAGGAATCCTGATCCGTGTATATGGTTTAATGAGTTTCAGCAACACTTGAGTCCTTATATTTTTCAACAAGTCCTCGATATAATTTCTAATGAATGGATCATCCATGATGGTTTTTCTATTGCTCTGCACAAAATCCATTTTTTTTTATCTGTTATTCTTTCTAGACTAGATGTGATAACCAATTAAAGGGCCCTAGTAATCCTCACCTTAAGGATTTTCTCGAATTCCAATATCTCATTTCGTTGATATGCAGCAATCAAATTAGTCATGGCCAAGATTTCTGGGTCATTTTTGTACCTGGAATACGGTCTTGCTAAGTCAGAATAGTGAAACAAAATAAGGATAATAAACTACATGCTGAATGGAGGTTTACATACGGTTTTGCCTCCTGCCCATCAAACGGATTAACTTGTGATTCCATAAGCATGTTGGCCAACACCAAGTATCTGCAATATTTTTTTTTAAAAAAAAGGAGCTTACACAACTTTTGAAGGTGGTGAAAAAAAACTTCTGAATGTAAAAATGCTGAAATATCAGAGCAAACTCATATCCTGAAACTTAGGTGGTGCAAGCTCTCTTTTATACTTTTTAAGACGATAAATATTGAAATTCCTAGAGAAGCCTAAAAACTATTGGGCGCACCCTGAAAATTGTAGATCGAACAGATTTTTACATATTCAAAAGCTAATTTTCACTAGCAAATTGAGGAATCAACTCATGATTGCATTTGTGATGGGTACTTCTAGTGATGCTCAGCCGTGTAGTTTATATCTCATACTTGTCTAATTCACCACTTTAGTATAACTGAAGTTCTTATTTCCTATTAGTTATTCAACCAATTAACAAATATAATTTATTGCAAAAGCTCTAGTCACTCATGGAGAGGTCTTCCTGAACAGAATAAAAGAAACAACTATAAAGTAACTTTTAACTTACTTCAGGCACTGTATGCGCCGTTGATTACCAGCTTCATCGTAGTTCTTAAAAGCTTCAAAGAAGTCAGTAGCTGCCTCTGCCCACTGTCTTTGTGCCATATGCATTTTCCCACCACACTCACGGATTATTCCCATTATTCTAGGATGGGGGATAGCTGATTTGATTGTAAGAGCCTTCCCATACAATTCCTATCATTAAGCATTTTACCAGACATGCCAAAGGAAAAGAAACTTAAGAGCCACTACTTGTAAAAAATAATTTACAAAAAAAGAAGAAGCAAAACAATATAGCATAAATCGATAAAAATAGACTTAAAGCTCTTGGAAATAAATGTATAAGTATCTCCAACAATATTAACATCATCACCAGCACAAAGAGCAATGTAATCGCACAAGTAGGATTTGGAGAAGGTAGAGTGTATGCAGACCTTACCCCTACATTGTGTAGGTAGAGAGGCTGTTTTTATTAGACCTCAGCTCAAGGCAAGCATTTGTGTAGGTAGAGAGGAGGTTTTTATTAGACCTCAGCTCAAGGCAAGAATTTGTATAGGTAGAGAGGCTGTTTTTATTAGACCCTCAGCTCAAGGCAAGCATTTGTGTAGGTAGAGAGGTTGTTTGTTTTTATTAGACCTCAGCTCAAGGCAAGCATTTGTGTAGGTAGAGAGGCTGTTTTTATTAGACCCTCAGCTCAAGGCAAGCATATACATAGCATATATGCAAACATAATTAAGTAATTTAAAAATGTATACTAGCTATGACAGCCTCTGCTGACATTTTAGTTTCAGAATAATTTTGTTATGTGCTGAAACATTTTAAAATAATACTCTAAAAATCAGAATTGTAAAAATCATGTGTTTTACTAGAATATCATGATGCATGTTGGATATTCAGTATTGTAAGATATCAATGGATCCACAGAATGAATAGGTACAACCATAAGATACCTATGGTTAATGATTCTAATGATATCATAGTGTACCTATCACCTATAGAAAAAATATTGCTTTGGATAAAGCAGTTGCGAAGAGATACTAAAAAACCCACCAATTCAATCACGCAGATTAATTGAAGACAAGAGATGAAGCTGACTAGTCTAAAGAATCTCTTATTGGTTGGACTAAAGGTTACAAAGAAAAGAGGTTAACCCACTTTACAATGTAAAATTATCAGATAAAGTCCAATTCCCGACCTCTCCCCACCCCCAAAAAACAACAACTTAAGCACTTAAAATCCTAGACAACTATTGATTGTTTGATCAATAGTAGTGTTTGCTCTAAAGATTCTGATAAGTGGTTGGAAGTTCGGGAAACCAGAAATTGCTAAAGATGGAAAGTAACTTGACACGCACATACTAAATTATGTCAAAGATAGGGTTTCCTCAAATATAAGATTTCGTGGAAAAAAACAGAGATACCTATATTATATCTATTGAAGGCCACACAATATGCCTCTTAACATGACCTTCAGATTCCTTAATTACTAATTAGTTTGAGTACCACCACATATGGCTGAACTGTTCTGCAAAAACATACACACTTCAAATCCAAGAAGTACAGATATGAAGTGATATAATAGTCTTCAGCATTTAGAAGAAGAAAATGTGCTTTTACAAAATTTAATGACAACCAAGTCATCTGTATGTGAAAAGCACTTCTAACAAGTTGCTAACAGTTATGTTCATCTAGAATCTTCAATAATACAAATGGCATATTAACTTGTAAGTTATGATATGTTTGTGAAAAATTCAATAGATATCTCCCACGAATTATCAAATAAAAGTGAGGAGGTACTGGGATTACTCAAAATGACTTACCTTCAGCTTTTTGTTGTTCTTTGTCTCAGTGTACATTTGAATTTCAATAGCATAAACCTCCAAGAGCTGAGTCCCTTTCTTTTGATCATCAGTACCATCAGCTTTTTGACAAGATCTGTGAAGCTCCTTCATAATCTTCCGTGGGTAAAATAAAAGGAATTATAGAAAAGAGTCAACCATGATAGCTTTGTAATATGTGAAAAACTAAGGATGTATATACAAACGACACCATACCTTGTTCATTTTACCATACTCACCCATGTCAAACCAGATCTTGCAAAGCTTAAGATTTGTCTTAAACCACAACCTCTGCACATTAACAATTATTTCTTTAGCAAAACATCCATGAATAGCAAACCAACCTTCACCCTGGAAAGGGAGCAGATATATGTTGTAATCAAATAATGTATTATCTTACTTCATTTTTAGCCTCTTCAAGGGCTTTCAGTGTGGTTTCATAGAACTCCCTCAATAAACCAATATTCTGACTAGCTGAGCCAGAGACAAAATCCATTATGTTGTTGATGCACTTCTCGCTGTAATTTCGCGTTACCGCTGATATAATATAAGTAAGCATTTCCCTGTAAGCGTCCATCATCTGCTTATACCTCCCTAAACGATAATAAATTTTGACTGTCTGCTTAAGAGCTTTAAAACCCCTAATCAAGACACAAGAAGGAAGATCATAAGCCATGAACCCATTGAAATCGTAGTGTAAAAGCAGTTCAATGTTGAAAATTGGGACTGATGAAGATAATGTAATATCCTAAAAACAAATTCAAATTAAAGAAGATAAATACACTGATACTGATCAAATGGAATATAATGCCAAAAAAAGGAGCCAAGACCTAGAAGATTGTTAGGAAAAATGCTATGTCATGTCTTATACACAACTCATTACAAACATCGCCATATTATGTTTCAAACCATATGCTTTGATAAGAAAATGGACCTTGGGTCTTAGTCAATTTCAGAAGCTAGCTCATGAGTTGAGAACCACCCAAGAATATATAAGAAGACCAGATACCCACCCCAAAAGCCAATGTGGGAACTCAACACTCCCGCACACCCAGGTTTGGACATCTGAAGCGTGGACAATATAAGATGGGGCCATGGATAAACAATGAATTGGGATGGGACTAAATATCATGATAAGAAAATGGACCTTGGGTCTCTCCATCAACCCCAAAGGCTCCTGAGGTGAGGATTGCCTAAGACTAAAAGGAGACTAGATACCCATCCCACGTGGGACTCAACAGGCTTGGTATGGTTTATCCAAAAGATGTTAAAATCATATCACATAGGAACACATAAAATGTTTAACTAGATTCAAACTCTCTTTTCTAGCTGATTTGCTGTGATAAGGCTCGAGTTACTAAAAGACACGGAAGACATCATGACAAAATTAGATAAACGTTACTCAATGCATCCTCTATTTGACTACTTCATAAAATAGTAGATATCCAAAGTAAATCCACAAAATTGAAGATAGGCAAATGGGTAGCATGGAAGATATCTAATAAGTAATTAAAAGTTGTTACAAGGACTACCAAATCCTTTTCGTTGCACCTTTAATAGGTAGTTCTTGGAACAACTTTATTTACAAGGTCAACAGTCAACTAATAAGTGGATTTATATCAGTTGACTCTATCAACCTACAAAGTTGACTGTTGTTTCAGCACTTTATCGTCAGTACTCAAGTCCTTTGTTTACTTGGTTACTTTCAGTTGGAATATTATCTAAGGCAGTTTCTTTTTGGTCTCTTAGGTTTTTCGTTTTGTGTCTGATAGTTCTTTTGGCATGTAGCATCCCACTATAAAAAGCTTGGGCAGCAAGCGTTACAGAAACTATTACAACCCAACAAGTTTCGATTTCCAGCCAGTGAGCTCAGTTCAAAAGCATGTTTTTTTCTTGGGGCACAAATGTTAAGTAGTCAATAGGTTAGATAGGCCTACAAACTTTTCCTTCTATTAAACAGATTTTGCATGTAGCATAGTTTATGTATGGGAAACCAACCAACAACACCGATTTCTAAAAGAAAATTAGTAAGACCATTGGAATGAACTTCATACTCATAGGCTGTAAATTACCATTCTGCCTTCTCAGGTTCCATTTGTACCACCTCCGCGAATCCCTCAAGTGCACCCTCTGGATCCGTCTCAACCATACCTGGAAATCAGGGCAATAGAGAAGAAGCTCTAGATTTAGAAAGTAGGAATGAAACTACAATCGCTGTAATATATGTCGTACTAAAAATGACAAAATAATGTATTACATAAACAAAAGTTTCAATTTACATAATCAAAAGTGGATACTGAGTTAGCCAGCACATACATGACACAACTGTGCCCCAATCACAGGTATAGTAATGACAATTTCATCCTTGTTATGATGTTATCTGTAGAACTCAGTTTCTTCACCGAAGTTCTAAAAAACATTTGCTGATGAAATTCATTTCAAACCTCTGCTGGAATCAAGAGAAATCAAGGGAATGAAAAGTTGCATAATTTTCCTTTTAAGTAATAGGTTTGCAAGGAGAAAGAGGAAATAATGTAGAGGAATCCAATATTTGTTGGACCAACTTCTTTAATTGAATAAAAAGAGTTAAAGTTAAAATTACATAAAAAGCAAACTCAAGTTACTTCACGACCCAGAGATTAAGGAGGCACTCAATTCAATAAGAAGTTCTCTCTTGTTTTTCTTGTTTTTTTATATAGCAAGATTGTTAAGTAGAGAAACTAAGAAAAAAGTTGATAGGAAGTGACCTTCCAACTTCTAAGTTGAGCACCGATGGAGAGAATAATTTTAGGAAGTAGAAATAATTTCATTCGGAGAGATGGAAAGTAATGGTGTTAAGTAAGTACAGAGTAGTATAATTCCATTAAAAAGTTAAGATAGATTGTATTTCAGATTTTTCATTTTGGTATAAAGAAGTTTGGGTAGATTATACTGAACCAATCTTACAGTTTTTGGATCTCTATTTAAGTTTTACAAGGTGATGCCTAGTTTTGTGTAAATACTGCTTCCATATTGTTACCTTTATCAAAAATAAAAAAGGAGAAGTAAGAACGGAGTAGCAATGGGGTCGGAAAACGGTAAACCCTTGTGACACTTCATTTATTTAAATGACTATGGAGATAAAGCATTGATGAGGACAGGTGATAAAGGCAAAGTATGAGGAAAAAGATTTTTCAGTACAAGAACAGTAAATACTATCCATGGTCCAGGACAACCTAATTGAATCTAAGTAAAAGTTAACCAACTTCAAAGTTCAACAATTAATGGAGAGACACTTGTGTGCTCTGATTCAACTTTAAGTTATCTATTTCACATGTACCATGTTTTCACAAGATTATCTCTAGTTGACGGGGGCGGAGGTAGGTGGGATCAAGAGTCGCGAAAAACTACATTGTATACATAAGGTTAAAATTATCTTTTTATGTATATATACTATATGTTGAATTATCTTGACTTCTTTATGTGTTTACTTCTTTGTATTTTTTAATACCCTTAGTGAAAATACTCGTCTGCCACTAATAGTGGCCTCCAAAATTATTGATATGGATAACCAGCAAGTGACTCAATCAACAACATTAGCTTGTGAATTATACATAGATCATTGATCATCGTCATCATCAACAACAACATACTCAGTGTAATCCACAAGTGAGGTCTAGGTAGGGTAGGATGCAAGCACACCTTACCCCTACCTTTGTGGGGTAGAGAGGTTGTTTCCGATAGTACATTGATCAATGTTTCAAAATAGCAGATCAACCATCAAATTACCCTAGAAAACCCAACTAGCATGGGGTGTTGCAGCTGATAAATTTGCACAAATTTCATAATTACCTTTTGAATTGTAATACTGATTCTCAATATCAACATCCTGCTCCTCCTGGTCCTCGTCCGAATACTCAAATCCGTAATCCTCCATATCAGCATCTAACACATACAAATAATATCAGTATATACGTAAAGAACCATAACCCATGTCTCAAAATTTCATCTTTTTTCTATATACACACCAAAATTTTACTTTTTTCATAAAAAAAACTGATCAAACTTTGCAGAAATTTGGGTATATAGCGGAAAAAACTCCAATCAAATTAATTTTTTTCAATGGAAAATTGACATTCTAACCTGAACCCATGTTCCGTAGAAGAAGTACAGAGCCCTTTGATTTGCTTCGTTAGGGATTTGTGAGAAAATCAAAGTGAATGAAGTTTCGGGGCGATTTTGTGTTCCTTTATATTTCTTCTAAGAATTTGCCCAAAAGGCTTATATATAACTACTATTTTTATATAAAAAAAAAAAGGTATTTTGAATTTGTTTAAACCTACTAAGTAGTGTAATATAATCGAACAACTTTCACATATAGCAAACATAAAAATCATATTTATATGTTATAGTTATAGTTTGCATAATTGCGCTCCATAGCAAATTTTATGTTTGCTATGTAGCTTTTGATTTGTATAATTCGCTAGATACATCCAATTTTATATAAATTGTTCAGTTTTGTATAAATTCATTTATACATTGTAATTTGTATAATAAGATCAGTATTTGTATAATTATAAGTGTATAGGACGAAAATATATGTATTTGTATATACATTTTCTCTCACTTTATACAAACACAAACGCATTTTATACATTTTATACATTTGTATACCGAAAATAACTAATTGTATACCGAACCAGATGACAAAAAAATGAGATATTTTCTGCGAATTACAAATAAAATAAACTATTGGTATAACATTTAATTTAAATTAATAATTTGTTATTTCATACAATTTTCCCATAAATAAAATATGAACAACTACGATCAAATATAAAAAAAATTAAACGAAATCTAAATGATCAAGATTAAAACATTCATCATTAATCGCAAATAAACGAGACTTTGATGGGTCTAAATAGTTTAAATGATTAGGACCTATACTACTCGTTTGGCCATAGATTTTCCAACTAAAATTTGGGGAAAATTTGGCAAATAGTGTTTGTTCATACAATTTGTCATTATTTGACAAATATTTTTGGCAAATAACCCAAATTCTTAAATATTAGAAAAAATAGTATTTGAGTCAATTATTTGGGATCTTTTAAAAATTCAAATTTTACACCAAGCTTTTATCTTTTACAAAAACACCCTTTATTGGTTGTTTGCACTGTATTACATATTTTTTTACGTGAACATCAAAGTAGTGATGAAATATTCAGTGAATATGAAAGTGATGATATGGTTGTTGATGAAAATGATGAACAATCGACTTAGGTTAACAAAGTCATGCGTTTTGTCTACTTCACGATGTATGATGATGATTGTTGCACCCACTCCAAACTATCACATTGCTCTTGTGTCATGGACACTACTTGTTATTTGTTGCAACGAATATTCAATTGACTTGTAATACAAACTTATGGTTAACTTTGATAGTTTTAAAAACTGAATATAAATCATATTTTTTCTAAAAAGTGAAATATGTTTCCCAAATACTATGGCCAAACACATGGTGAAATTTCACCCAAATTTTTTACCCAAATAATATTTACCAAAAAAATTTAGAAATATATGGTCAAACGCTAGCTAAGGTCTTAATATTGCTTGAATATTTATTTAATATTTTATAAAAAAAATATGACAATTTGTTGTTATTTGATCAACTTTCACTACTAAATATCGTCATCTATCATCATTAACTATACCATTTACAATCATTACAACCACTATCACGAATTAGTTAGTCACCACCACCATTATATATCACCACTCGTCACTAGTGTTTTAAAAGGCGAGGGAGTGAGGCGGGGCGTTTTACTTAGTATAGGGTGAGGTGTGAGCCTCAAGATGTGGGGCGTAATCCCTATGGATCTTTAAATTTTTAATTTACAATAAAGTATAATAATATAATAACACAAAATTATAAAAATACATCAATAGTTTTAAATAATTACAAACATAATTAAGGAAACTCATACAAAATAAAACTTCTGACATGATTATACAAGTATAAATAATCTAATATCTTAACTTTATATTAATAAAACAATCATTATTTCTAAAAATATTTTTTATCATACTATACAATTAACCCCCTTAAAAGAAAATAATCAATAAAACTTACTACTATTATCATAAAAACATCACTCCATCATGAATAAAAATAAAATTACTTTCAAATAACTAAATAAAATATGATAATTTTGAGACATATGACAAAACCATGAAGACTAATGATATGTGAAAAAAGTAAAATTTCGCTACGTATTTTTAAAAATAATATTACGTACTAAATAATCACTTTCACAGTGTTACCATATATTAAAGATGCAATACTATAACTTGTTATTTGAGTTACTCTCAATCTTCTTATCTCTATAGATTACAAAATTATTAAGTAACATTCATTTATTCAAGAATTACGAGGGTCAACAATGTTAATTAAAGATTTTAACACATAATTTGTGTAAGATCTATTAGGCGAGCCCCAAGTGTTGGGTGTTGGACGTGCTTAAGGCGTACAATCGGGTGCTTATGGCGTAAGTTTTACGGAACTAAGCCCTACACTTGAGTCTCGAGGCGTTTTGCTAGAGCCCCACCCCAGGGCGAGCCCCAAGGCGAGTCCCAACAGAGTTTTAAAAACATTGACAAGTTTTATGTATTTAGAATTTGATAAAACAAGTTGTCTTAATTATTTAGTATTTAGAGTTTAATACAACATTTTAATTTTTAAATCATATGTCTAAATTTTAGTACACATCTTTACTATTTAGATGTGTATTTAAATATTTGATTTTTTTTTATTAATAAGTATTATAAACAAGGCTTTTGCAATAATAAAAAGAGAAGGAGGAGTCGAAATAAAAATTATGAGCAATATTTGTGAGGAATACTTATCACCATCATTAGAAAATATTGCTCGGCAACTTTGAAATGGGGTAAATATAATTGCATCAAGCTTTAAATTTGGGCATTTTATACGAGCTTGGCTAGATAAAAAATTGACGCACAGTGCATCTTGAATCTCAAAAATTGAGTCTGATGATCAGTGTATTGTTATGATCATATATTAGCTCAATTTTATTGACGACTTCAAGGCGAAACAAAATATTTCTTAGGGCAAAGGACGTTTCATCCTCCAACTCCTACCACTTCTTCTGGAGACAAAAATTAGGACATGACCTTCAGGAAATAAGTCATTGGAATTAAATCAAACTCAATTAGTAGTTGATAATCAAATAAATAACAAATTAAATATTCAAGTAAAACTAATAAAGAGAAGGAGAAAATAGTTTTTATTAATTAATCTAGTTGATCGATAGCAAATAATGATAATGAATAATGATTCATGGTTATCGACGTAATGAAATAAAATTTCTAACATTTCAAAATTAGATGACGTTGAAATGACAATTGTATGGAGACCTCATATTTTTACGTGGATTGTCACTATATGATTTAATTTTTGACTAAACAAACATATATTAACTCATAATAGACTATAAATTTATTTCACGCTTATCATGTATCTGGTCAAAAAATATTCATTTGGTACATTAATTACCAATATAGTCAAATATATATATATATATATATATAAATTACTAAACTATCCCTATTTAATAAATATTGTTTGAGAATTGAACACTATTAAAAAGATGAAGTGTAAGGAATTGTTTGGTACACAATAAGCACACATAAAATGAGATAAAATGAATATACCAAAATTAAACTCGAGATATTCCATTTTGTTCCGCATATCAAACACTCCTAAGGGTATAAATGGAAAAAATATAGAACTTTTTATCTTAAACTTTCAAGGTGATATGAATTTTGAAACTTTTTTTATGGTCGAAGTGACACTTATTTTGACGCGGAGGGAGTAAAAATAAAATTTATTGAAAAACTTCTTAAATAAACAAATATACTCCTATTTATTGTATCTCACCAAAAAAATATATATATATATCTCAGAGAGAAAACTGGAAAATAGATGAATTTTTTTGAAGGCTGATGATCTGAGGAACATTTCAGTTAAAGTTTCATTCTTTTTCTCCATAATGGAAGGTACTAAAATTCTTCTCTCTCTGGTTAGTTGAAACCCTTTAATATTTGTGTACTATTTGACTTTGGCTTTAATTTTTTTTGACTGAGAATGGACTTCATGTTGTTGAAGTAATAAATGTCAATCTGTGATTTTTTAAATTTTTTTTGGTGATTTTTTAATGGTTAATGGTTGGTGATCTCTTGTATTTTTAGTTTGTGGATATGGGTTTGGACTGAATGTAGTTTTTTTTTTTTGTGAGGAAGGAATAAAGGTTACATCTTGGAATTGGGATATTTCTGAATTTTTGTGATGGTTAACGGTTGGTGGTTGTAATTTTTGTGAGTTCTCTGATTTTGGGTTTCTGGGTTTTATTGAATAGACTTCCTGAGGGGAGGGAGCTGAGTTTCTTCTGGAAATGGCCTCTCTATCTGTGCAAGGTAGGGGTAAGGTGTGCGTACAATCTACCCTACCCAAACTCCACTTGTAGAATTCATTGGGTATGTTGTTGTTGTAGACTCCATGTAGGGAAGGAACAAAAGCTAATTTTTGAATTGGGATTTTTTGAACCTCATGGCAAGGTATGAGACTTGAGTCCCACGTCGGTTTTAATGGGGTGCTGATGTGGGGCTTATAAACCTTGGGCTCTCCCACCTTAATAACTAGCCTTTGAACCTCATAGCAAGGTATGAGACTTGAGTCCCATGTCGGTTTAATGGGGTGTTGATGTGAGGCTTATATAACCTTGTGCTTTCCCACCTTAATAGCTAGCTTTTGGGGGAGTGGTTCTCGCCCTTAATGTTCAGCGTGCCTTGGACGGTGATGCTGATATATTACTGTTGACTCAGGGCTAGAAATGATCGACGGATGCGTAGCATGGTGGTTTGTCAAAATCCTATTGCAATGCATGGGACTTGAGTTCCCTCATCTGTTTAATGGGGAGTTGATGTGGGGCTTATATAGCCTTGTGCTCTCCCACCTCAATAACTAGCTTTTGTTGGGTAATAATTGGTGCCTTTTGTAGCTTTACAGTGGTATGGTATAGAAATTATGGTTTGATCCACTTACTGAAAGAGAAATTATGGCGTGACCCTTGACTGAAGCTGAGTTTTCGATCTTAATCTCAGAGTATGTAGCTCTTGAAATTTCTTTGCTTCGGAAAAAGGAAAACTTTGTTAAATTATTCTTCTGGAAAAAGGAGCGTAGTGATTACAGAGAATTTTTATAGTAGACCCAATTAAAATTTTCTCCTCCCACTGTCCTGACCCTAGTCTTGGCTCCATCCTACGTCCTCAATCGTCCTAGTGTACGCCACAAGTACACCTATAGTCTCCAATCATCTCCATAGAACCTCCTTTGGGGCTTTGTCGTAAGCCTTCTCTAGGTCAATCAACACCATATGCAAATCCCTCTTCCTCTCCCTATGCTACTCCACGAGTCTCACGAGGTGGATGACTTCTGTAGTTGATAACCCCCACATGAATCCAAACTGGTTCCTCAAAAATAGACACACCCCTCCTCACCCTCATCTCCACCACCCTCTCTCACACTTTCATAGTATGCTTAGCAGCTTGATACCCCTATTATTTACTTGGTGCTGAAATAAGTAATTTTAGTTGATGTAATTGAATTCATTCGCCTTCTCATTGTTTTGTACTTTTCATCTTTAATAAGTTGCTCTAAAGTCGGTATTTCCCAAATGTCCTCATCCCATATTGATGTTTTTGCTTTAGACTTATTCTTGGATGAATGAATAGTTGATACTTGTTCATATTTTTGTCTGTTCAATAACATCTCTTGCATTCATAACCATAATAACCTTCTTTGTCTCTTATTGAAATTGAGCCTATTATTGTCTTGAAACAGGCAAGGAGTGTGTATAGTATAAGTTATATCGAATGCATCCACTTTTTAAGTATTGTTAGAAGATTCTTATCAGTAAAATCCTGTAAATACGCTTAACCATCGGCGGCTTCTGATTATTTGCACTAAATTGACAGGTGGATCCCCAGATCGAGAATCCGTGGAATCTGGGACAAAAAAGTCTAGTATTTCTTCAGGTGGGAGAGTCCAAGATCGCAAAGAATTTCTCCATAGGTTTGTAGATAGCGAAAGCCTGATTGAAAACCTTAAGACATGGCATGAAGAGGTACGAGAGGAACCTCCCTTTGATGTTCCTTTTGAATTGATAGATCTTCAAAAGTTTGATTATGCTTTGGAAGGAGTTCCATTTCAGCAGCTGATTCGAATGCCTAGAGCGATGTATGACTCAGCTTCTGGTGCTGTGGAAGCAACTGCTTATCTTGCCCTTGAAGATTTTCTGCATGCAAGTGTGAAGAGTTTATGGGAGTCATTTTGGGGTCAGGATGAACCTCTGCCTTTCTATGTTTCTAGTATCTTCAATCCAAACTTGAGATTCTACCAGGCTGAGAAAGCCATTGCTAAAGGGAGAGTTGGAGGTCTTTGTGCTACAGCTATAATGCTAAAGAACCCAAAGCATCCACAAGGGAAGTGGGATGATGTTTTGCAACTTGCTATTCTAAGGCCTGATATAGGAAACCGTGCTACAGTAAAGAATGACTGTAAGCCTTCTCTCTCAGTTTTAGGTGAAGCTTTATTCTTTACAGTACGTGTATTGCTTGCAAGAAGCTTCAGCAGATACAATATTCCTCTCAGTTTGAATTCTGTTTTTGTTCTTTTAGTTGACTCTCAATATGGTGGAGTCATGAAAGTTGAAGGAGATATAACCAAGTTGGAAATGGATGTGAATGATGTTTATGGTTGTGCTGCTGAATGGATAAAAAATAATGCTTTAATTACAATCTCCCCCGTTGATAGAATCTGGACCAAATTTGGAAATGCTAATTGGGGAGATATTGGTGCTTTACAGGTACTTTTTGCTACTTTCCACTCAATCACTCAGTATGCTGGAATGTCAACGAACTCGGTTGAAGATTTGGCTGCTGACCACAGTTCTCGTCTTCAAGCAAGAAGAATTGAAAGGCAATTGTGGGATAGCAGGTCGAATGGAAATGGTTCATTTCGCCTCGAGCAGCATAGTGCTTCACATGAAATTGTAGAAGTGCATGAAGAATCTGTCAGGTTAGTATCTGAAAAGTCTATGAATCTGGAGATTGGTTCTGTCTTGCTGATAGAAGACTCAAACTGGCAGAAGGGTTATCAGATCAATGAAGTCCTGACTGACGGAGAGATTACATATTATATTGCATCTCCTGTTGAAGATCCAAGTAAGGCTTTATTTCTGTATGTAGGTTCGCATCCTTCTCAGCTGGAACCAGCATGGGAAGATATGAAGCTATGGTATCAAGTTCAGAGGCAAACTAAGATATTAAAAATTATGAAGCAAAATGGATTATCTAGCAAATATCTGCCTCAATTGAGTGCTTCTGGCCGGATAGTTCACCCTGGCCAGTGCAGGAGACGAAATGGTGGTAACTGTGATTACCCATGGTGTGGGACCCCTATTCTTGTGACTAACTCAGTGGGCATAACAGTTGCTGATATGGTGAAAGTTGGCCAGTTTGGTAAAGATGAGACTATCAGGTGTTGTCATGATTGCCTATCTGCCCTTTCAGCAGCTGCCTCAGCTGGAATTAGGCATGGTGACCTCAGGCCTGAGAATGCTATTTTTGTTACACCTGGTGTGGGGCAACCTTATTTTGTTCTTGTTGGTTGGGGACATGCTCTTTTAGAAGAGAGGGATCGTCCTGCAATGAATCTCCATTTCTCCTCTACATATGCCCTTGAAGAAGGGAAATTGTGTTCAGCTTCCGATGCTGAGAGTCTAGTTTACATGCTCTACTTTTCGTCTGGTGGGGAGATGCCTGATCTTGATTCAGTTGAAGGAGCATTGCAATGGAGGGAAACCTCTTGGTCAAGAAGGCTAATCCACCAAAAGCTTGGAGATATTTCTACAGTCTTGAAAGCATTTGCAGATTATGTTGACAGCCTTTGTGGAACGCCCTATCGTATGGACTATGATATCTGGCTTAGAAGGTTAGAGAGACATATTCATGGAAAGGAAATTGAAACATCAAGTTAGAAATTTGTTTTCGTTCAGCGCTGAAGGCCTCCCTGCGCATTTCTCTTAGGACAACCTCTTAGATTATCTGAACATACTGGAAGATAGTTCTACCAGTAACCAATTGAATTAATTTTTGGCCCTGAACTGTGTAATTGTTTTGCCTATGGATATGGACTTGGACACTGTTCAAGAAAGCATTCTATATCTGTAAATGGAACATAGCATTCATCACCTTATGAGACTCCATGGTGTAGTTGAAATAGTCCATGGATATTTATCCTTTGTTCATTGGCATTGCTATTTCTTGCTTATAGTGAATTTCCTATTGTTCATCTTTCATATTAATTGAAGTATGAGCAAAATTTACTAGAACAATTTAAAGTATTAAAAAAAACATAAATAGTTCCTTTAAACTACGGTATGTTATTGTTCATTTTAACTAATGTCTCGAATGTATTTTCTTTTTTTCCCCACTTGTCATCATTGTGGTCAACAATGTTCCATTATTGCATTACATTGTTGTTCTTGTTCCTACATTGTAGGCTATACATTGTTTAATTGCTACATTTCAACATTGTTTTCACCCTCTTCCCACTAGAATAGGCTACATACGAGCAAACTTCCCCAAAACACACTTGTGGAATTAAATATTCAACAAGATGTATTGGAAATGTATCAATACACACATTTCTTTTCCATCATCCTAAAACTTGGATTGAGTTTGATTTCATGGCATGTACAATCAACATGCCATTTTAGTGAAATTCTTCACTCAATCGAAGCAAATATATAGCAATATGACAAGAGATAAGGATCCCCAATAGAGGGAAAAAACAGCAGCCATATGTCAAAGATACAAATTGCTAAATACCAAGAATTCCCCATATAAGAATGCATTATATCCCTCTTGATCTAAGAAAGTTACGTGTACAGATGACAGTCAACAGTGAAAACAATATGAGATTTCTTTCATCACTAAAAACAATCGGCATACAGGTGCCAAATTCCAAACATGACAGCCAGAGCAAACTATTTGATTCAGTTGATAAAAGTAGTAGATAGAGAGCAGAGTCGTATTTGGGCCACTAGTCTGCGTCCATCTCTTCAAGTGCAGCTTTAGCTGCAGCCTTGGCTTCCTCTAACAGATCAGCGGGAACCTATGGCAACATCAAATATATCAGCATGAGTTCCTAACCGGATCTTTTATTTCAGTTTAACATCAAATAACATTCATTCATCATTATGAATATACATGCACGGACACGAAATAAAGATGGAAAATTACAAAAAAAATAACTAAGCTAAAATAAAGATAATATTTGCTTTAATATCTCCTTACTTGTGTGGCAGGTCCAAGCAAAACTAAGAAAATGCAGAGAGAATAATAGCATTTAACATAGAATACCAGTTTCTATTGGAAGTGTACCCAAGAAGGATCCTGAATTACCTTCTGGTGCTGCCGGTTAGACTCATCACACACCCAACTCATTTCCAGTTCAAATGCCTTGTCCTTTGCCTCATCATGAACTCCGTAAATTCTGGTTAACAGATATAACTTATTGTCAAAAAGCTGAACAATAAAATCATGCAGCACCAACACCTATAAATTATCTGGACAAAACTATAAATTTATGAGCCTACAGATAAGCATAGAGTTACCACTCAATCAAGACCTAAATTGGTGCTCCCAAATGTTAAAGACAATTGAATTTTCACTTGCAACTAAACAATCTCATTGTAACACTAAGATTGTAATTGGCTGCCAAAAAATATTGAAATAACCGAAGGTTGAGGAGAATTGGAACATGTTTTGTAAACTCATTTGCAGACACTTCTCAATGTCAAAAAGCAACATATACACACATGACACAACTAGTTCTTGTGTTTGCATCAGTGTCAAATGTCAACAACAAATATTACCATGAATCGAATTGGAAGTTCAATGAGAACAATTACTTACATTTTGGCTACCTCAATAACCCCTTGCCGACACGTCATTTCAGAGAGCTTCAACTTCTCAATTTCACTGCCAAGATTTTGTTTCAAAATCACATTAGTGTGCATAATAAAAATGTGGTGCCAGAGATAACCAAACAAGGCAAAACTTGATTGAATAATACCTCAGTTTGATCACTATTCTTTTTAACCTTACATGTAAAAAATAGCTTAGTCTCCTTGAAGTGTACTAACTATAGCAGTAAAGTATTTAGCTGGTCCTTCTAACATCACCAAGACGTAATATTACTATCAGATCTGAAGTGACAAATCAATTTCACTGCCAAGATTTTGTATCAAAATCACAGTAGTGTTTTGTTCTTTTCAAAGCCATATTAATATTGTTGAAAAGGGCAACAACAAATAACATGGATTGCTTTTATTAAAAAAGAACATTGAAGGCTTCGAAGCTGTTATAAGTTCCAAGAATCAGCAATTCACAGAAATAGTCTTGTTGTACATGACATACTTTGACAGAGCACGAAATATAAATTACCATGAAGCTGTCACTCTCTCTCATGTCTTTCTTAATAAGCCAAACAGAGAAAATAGATGATATATCCTAGCATACTTGACCAGTTTAATGATATAAAGATGATCACCAAGGGTGTCAAGTGACTTCCTATGATGATCAAGTTATCCTCATCGTTAATGGTGTTTTTATGATAGTAGAAAATCGAGAGGAAATTCCCTTAGTTGTCAGAACCTCATGGGGTCCACCAAATAAGATGTCCCCAAATTTCAATTACAACACCCTGACAAACTTTGGAAAGAAAAGATATTTGACTCATTTAAGCATCGCTTTTAGACGAGAGGAAGTGTTTGTCACCATAATACTCTGGGTAAATAGCATCTTGTGAACATCGAAAGCACAATTAATGTATCATCGAAATCAAAATTTATACTATGCATCATAATGAAGTCAAAGAACCTTCTTTGAAGACAATTTTTTAATTCTAGTTTCCAGCCCAATCATTCCTGTTAGTAGTAACTTCCTGTGAAGTTTCTTGATCTGTAAGTTTTACTTCTAAACATAAATTTATCAGTGTCTAAAACTAAAGCAGCTATTAATCAGATTAACCTTTTCGTATAACAAAAAATTGTCATTCTCTTAGGAGAAAAGGGAGTCTATCGTAACGAACTTAGTCACTTTCTCATGGATACAATGGAAAGAGCTTCAAATCTAGAAAAGCCAACTGCACAACCCCACGGATAACATTCATGGCACTATGGAAAGGCCGACTAAAATTTTAACTTGGATTTTTTGTGCAATCCTTTTTGATAGTTGTAAGTAAATGCAAATTCAAATATTCAATTTCATGTAAAGCCATGCCAATTGTTTCGAATCTGAAATTTAGGATGTCCAGAAGAGATTTACACACTTACGTTTTAGCAGCCTGTCTGCCCTTCCCAATAGCAGCACCGAAGTACCTCTACAACAAATAACAGAACACATCAACCACTAAAGTAAGTTCAATTATTAAGGGTCAGTGCAAAGCAAGGAAACAGAGATTATAAGAAAATTTAATAGCACGCTGCATGGTGCACAATGTAGCAGTTAAATAATGATTCAACTCACATAGGAGACACCAGATGGCTCAACCATGTAGAGTTGAGGTCCATCTCTATCATAGCCTCCAAGGATTACCCCAGATCCGAAAGGCCTACAACAAGTAATACTCCAGTTCAGGTACAGAAAGCAAGTTAAAGAAAGAAAATGAGGGTATCAAAACAGCAACAGATGTTCCAACAAACCTGAGCCACCAGTAAAGTGTGCATAAATGTACATAACTAGCAACACGTTCTGCAAGTTCTTTCACTGGAATCGGTTCACCATATACACTACAAATGACAAACCCAGTCAATGGAAGAGTCAAAAATTAGGGTGGTGGTATAGGATGATGTGCAACAACAATTTTCAAATATTGAGCGGGGTAAAAAGTTCTTTCATCATGAATACTAAACTATAGGAGACAGATGTAGAAACAAAATTCACACATCAATATGTAAGTGCCCACACACATGTTTTCAGATAAGGTGCAAGAAGCAAACCTTTCAAAGCTGGTTGCTTCAGACTTTGCACGGGCAACAATTTGCCTCCCATCAGCAGCCAGCCCTGCAACAGCCTGTACATAAAGAAGAATCAGCAAAATAGAATGAATCATCACTCAAGAATCATCCAACAGAGCATTGGTTCAGAACTTTACCAGTTCCATAGGTCCTTTTCAACTTCAATTGGTAATTTATGATGTTTCTAAAAGTTTATACGTCTAACAACTTACTAAACAGTAACATCACTCAGCTCTTATCAGTTATCACTACAAACCATCTTAACTTAATTTTCACGAACAAACGCCATTCAAAAAAGAAAAATGTGACGGACTAAACCTTTCCTCAGTATTAGCCCAATGCTAAATAAAGAACGTAGACACATAAATCTTTCATCTTCTTAGCCAAACACTTGACAAAGTTAAACCAGAACCATCATCAAACAAATATAGTAGGAGAGTTGAAGAATATCTAACTTAAGAGAACCTCAATTTGTCTTCAAAGATAAATAAGTACTTATTGAAATGAAAAGAACCCAAATTGAGCAAAATGGATGTAGAGGATTCATACAGCAGACCTAGTCCAAAAGTAATAAAGCTTAACAGTTTAGTTCTTTTGTTTCTTTCAAATTAAGGTGGTGTCCAAGCAAGCCTACTCACACTTCAACTAATTCACAAATACCCATTATCAAACTATATTCACCATGTCTTCTGCAAAATGAGAAGAATTGAGCTAATGTCACCCTTGGGAGCTCACACATAGTATAGTAGCTGTTGTACTAGTAGTTGCATTATCAGGCAAAAAGAGTGCTCATCTCCTCCTCAAATGTGAAAATTTAAATAACATTTCCAATCAATTAATGCAAATATCACATGGAACAGTAGCTAATAAATCAGTGACAGCATAAACAATTACCATGCCAGAATGACGATGAACAGAGTGAATCCGACGATTAGATCCCGGCAACATCATTTTCGACGCAATCAGCTTCTCAACTCCCTACAATTTCAAAATTCCCCAAAATCAGTTAACTAAAACTTAAACCCTAACATCAACAACACTAACAAACAAACAAAACAAGAAAAATACCAATACGATTCCATCCCTGCACTTGATTCCAACAACAGTACCACTATTATCAACAGCTTTTCCGGCGTACTCGATCTGAAAAACTCTGCCGTCCGGCGAGAATGTCGTCACCGATAGGTCATATCCAGTCCCAATGCTGCTCATTTTCTACGTTTCGATCCTCTTCGCTGTTTCCACTATAGATTTTCAATTTTGAGTTCAAAGCTTTCTGGAGAATGAAACGACGGAATATACAGAAGAAGAAGAAAATGGAGTTTTCTTTTTTGACAAGACAGAAAAGAGGGGAATTAATTTTATTAAAATTTCTTATTGGGGAATAGAATTCAAATATTTTCACCTATGGGGAACTGTACAACTCAAAAATTTAGTAAGGCAGCCACATAAGGCATAAAACGTATTTGTTGAATGCGATTTATGCATTGTATTATAATTTATTTTTTATTTTTTTTCTTTTTTTTTTTTTTTTTTTTTTTTTTTTTTTTTTT